>SZWC01012961.1:52861-67076 GCA_023375785.1 Penium margaritaceum
TGTTGTTGTTGCTGTTGTTGTTGTTGTTGTTGTTGTTGTTGTTGTTGTTGTTGTTGTTGTTGTTGTTGTTGTTGTTGTTGTTGTTGTTGTTGTTGTTGTTGTTGTTGTTGTTGTTGTTGTTGTTGTTGTTGTTGTGTCATTCCACTGGCTTAGCCAAGTGGTAAGGTGACTGAGTATGCTAAAGAAAAACACGGTTCCATTAAATTTATTATTAACACTGAATAGGTTTACTTCTTCTAAAGCAACGAAGACATTTTGTGAGAATTGGTATGATACCTATCCATAGGTCGTCGTTCTCACACTTCAAATCTCATCTTATTGCAAGGATTAGTGTACGGGACACACGTCTTCTAATGTCACAAACAAAAGGCAGGGAAACTCTAGGTATGTGCATCATCCATGCACAAATGATGTCATCAGCCTGAGCCTACATATTTCCCAACTCCAAAGCATGCAAAAACCACACTATGAAGATGATTTAGTGTTCCATGTTCTCGTAGATACAAACACAAGAGCATGAAAGATACAATCAATGGATGGGTGTTGTTCACATATGAAAAGAGGAAATGACATCTGGTTGTGAGTTTCAACACATTCAAGTACATGATTTGGCGAATGCAATGAATTCACTTAAGAATCTGAGCTATCAAGCATTTTCCCACAAAAAAATTCCGTCAAGAACATAAAATCATTGGTACGATATTGCAGCGCGTGGCCGGCGCCACGTGGATCGAGTGGGAGTCCTTGGCCTGTGGACGGTTGTGCAAGATGGCTTGAGGTTCAGAGACTCTCAAGCACCACAGTTTTTGCCTAGGTGGCCAAGAATCCCATCCAATCTGCTACATTGGTACCAAAGCGCCGGGTTAAAGTTGGACATGCGGATGCCAAGGGTAGTTCACTCCTGATGGGGAAGGGGGGGGGGGGAGGTGTAACGCATGGCCGGCAGCATGAGGATCAAGCGAGGATCCATGGCATGTGGGCACTTGGATGGGATGGCTTGAGGGTATGAAATCCTCAAGCACCATGGTATTGGCCTTGTTGGCCAAACATCCTGTCCAATCCGTTACATGTGCTTACAAAAGTGTTTTCCCCAATAACTACCTACAATTCTCTTTAGAATGGAGTGTTGGTTCCTTAACTGGAGCCGAGGTTGGAAATTCATTCAACTTCAACTCAAGTCCACTGAGAGGAAGCATAGCTTGGACGAGATTCTCAAGGATGGCACTGTGTGGTATTCATCCCATTCATGAATACAAACATGATATGGATACTTATGGATTTTAGAACGGTCTACAATACAAAAGGAAATTCTTCATACAATTTTCTTTCAGCTAACAAGGTTATGACTACTTCCTTAAAGCAATATCCAGAGTGAATTTTACTTTCACGGCAGCTTGAACAAAACCCATACCATTGACAAGGAAGCTGAGACGATGTTGAGAAGAAACCATCGAACATTATGTCATGTTCGATGTATCCAAAACTCCTAGTTCAGTGGTGGAAACAAAAAGGAGTGTTATGGCACTGCGTCACTTTGTAAACTGCTAAAGGTTTTGTAAAAGCAAGGACAAATAAAAACCTCACATCGTAATTCAAAGGCATCAATTATACTCACTGAATAGCTGGTAAACGTCTAGTTTTGTGGTTGTCTCTGACTAGCTGGTGTTTCCTTTGTCCATGATGTGTATGTTTTTTGACAAGTAAAACCACCAACCAGTAAAAAGGAGGCAAGGAGTAAAAAAGGATCCATACCATGGATTATTTCAATCCATCACCAAACTAAGAAGTGCTACATGTAGTGCTCAACTATATGATGACTATAGTGCCTCCAATTAATTGATTATATCCATTATTGCAAAGAGAAAGAAAAGATGGAGATCATTTGGTTTTCTCACATATCATGAGCATAAGCTAGTCTATTTAGGCCAAAATTTGGGATGTCCACGCCTTTGCACACAATCGAACTATCAAATAGTATCACAATGTTGTACGTGCAATACAACAATTGATGAACATGAGTGAGATTATGTTGTTGAAAATCAGTTGTTGAGTGCCACCTCTCCCCATAAATCCTTCATTTTCCTTTTCTCACATGTCAGATGTTGACTGTTTATGGGTGAGAAATTGGGATTGTTTTTCTACATGTGTGTATGGAAAATTTTTCTTGGTAGGACCAATAGGTAGCTAATGAAGATGCTAAAATAGACCAATCAGAGCTGCCAATGCAAAGAATGATGCACAAAATGATGCAATGCCAAGTACCACAATGTATTACCAAACATTGCATGCCCTTTGGAATTCACTCATAGAGGTTCATGTATTAGATGGTGATGTCATCTTGGATCCTACAATGCATGCACCAATGTTAACGATGAATGTTGATGATTTGTGGCTTTATTCACTTCAATCTGTATACCTAGAAGAACCAAGCAAATAACCACCAAGATTTGCTGAGATCCTTGGACCTGCTTTGGAAATTCCACTCCATCAACCCAAGATTGTCGTGGGCGATATGGTGCTGGAGTGTCCCTCGTCCGTTCTTTCACCAAAGAAGGTCTTCCGCATGAAGAATGTAGGAGAGCCGTAATCTTTTGTACTGGAGGAGGGAGCTAGCTAAGCCAAAATCTACAATGTGGACTAAGAGTTCAAGGGTACATATTGTCGAGGAGGAATGATGGTTTCTACCGGACATCACTAGGGGAACATTAATCCTTGTCCTGCTCTCAGTTTGATGTAAAGAGGTGTTTTCCCATGCAACATAATTGAGGTTTGAGAGAGGTCGGAAGGGCTGTGAAGCTAAGCAAGAACCTTGTAAAGGGACCAAGAGGCTAAAAGATCACTCTTGAGAGATAGAGAGCTTGAGCCATGCCCTTATCCATGGATGAACACAAGAATGCTGGCATTTCGTCACATTTTTCCTTTGGTGATGAGAATGATTTCCCTTGTGATCAATATGGGTGGTAGATTTAGGGATCAACAGAACAGGAGTGAACCACTTTGCATTGTGCGGTGGCCCAAAAAGTATCATATGTAGTGTGCATGAAGCTTTCATGGTAGCGTCTGAAGATCGTGGTTGCCTCCCAGCTGTTCGAGTTCCACGAATGAGGCACTGGCTGTCTCTATATCACACTCAGATCTTGATGCTGTTGAAACAACCTGGAGGTCCCTCGATCAACCCACTTTATCTCCTCGAGTTATCCGAGTGTGACTTGGAGGTTATCCTATACCCCGGATGCTTGTCAACATGGAAGAAAGCAGGCACGCCAAGACTCTTACTTCAAGGCTGGACGCCTGGCAGGACGTTGTGCCTTGTTTGGACCATGAATAATTGTCAACACTGTGTTGTGGAGCTATTCATAGGCTGCTACTCATCTTTCATATAATGTTGCCGTACTTTCCATTTCTTTAATCAAATAGAAACCTCCACATTTTTCTATTTGTATTTTGTACACATATTGATTGGCATACCAAGGCCCTAGCAAAATAGCTTGGCCAACTTGGGATATGACGCAATCCTCGTGGTCGTCAATAGGTTTTCCAAAACTTCCCACTTCATCCCGACAACGACCACCGTCACCACCGAGGGAATAGCACGGCTGTTTCTAAACGTCGTGTGGCCACATGGGGTAACGAGAATCATCACGAGTGACAGAGGCGGTCGATTCACTAGCCATTTTCAGCACGAAGTGATGACTTGCTACGGCAACAAAATTCAACTTTCAATGGCGTTTCATCCTCAAGCTCATGGTCAAACGGAGCAGCATAATCAAACACCCAAACAACTACTCCGAACGCTAAGCAAACCCCATGGGACGGATTGGGCACAAAAACTCCCAACCGCCAAAATCTCATAGGGTGAAATAGCTCGGACACCCAACCCGCGGGCACCATTAAGTTGGCATACCCATGGGTTGAAAATTGGACACGGCACACCCGACGTACTAAACTTTAGGTATGATCTACCCATGAATACCACGGCTGCTCACGGCATACCCAGACCTTTAAAAAATTCTATGGCATACGTGCATGCCGTTCCATTTTGAAAAAACGATGGGTACATTGTCATTAAGTTTTCGAATTTACCTATACATTGAAAAGATATTCGGCAGGTGCAGAAATTGTGATGTCATCGTTTTACACATTGTGTCGTACATGCTTGTCGGATTGGAGGCGTACATTGCAAACGGGAATACATTACGTAATAATGGTTCAAAATGCGAATAGGAGCGTGTTTTTGGGGAATTTCTGCGAGGGGGTAGTGTGATGTTCTGCATTGGTCCTTGTAGGTCGAGACATGCACCCCATTCACTTCTCGGGCATCACATGCATGAGGTAGAGCAGATCCCGGTGCCTCCAGCTGACATATACGTGTCCTCCGTGGCCCATGCGGAACGTTCGATGGAGGCAACGGTCCGTGACACTCACAGCCAGCCATTGTTTGTTTCAGGTGCAACGTATGATGCACTGGATTTGGCTTCCTTGTGTCCCCCCCCATCTGTTCTTTCCTTCCCAACGAGTTCGACATAGCAATGCCCGTTACAGCTCCTCCCTAGTCGCTATGGCACCGTGCACTGCCTCGACACGGTGCCGAGTATGGCCGAGGACGTCCTACACACACGTGAGCGCCCAAGTGGGCATCCCCTATTTTAAGTAGTCAGGAAATTCATTTTGTACCCATTTTCAGACGCTATGGCTGCACAGTTACGGTGGCCTGCTTCCCGTAGGCGGGGACACGGTCTGTCTCACGACCGAACTATCGGGTCCCCACTGCCATCGTTAGCTTGCCCTATTCTGGATGAGCCAGGTTTCCCTTCCCCCCCTTCTGCCCGTCGCCTTATTGTTTAATGCAAGATTGGACACTGAAGTCACCGTCATCTTGTCATCCCCAGAGAGGCCTGCCACCCCTAAGGTGCGGCTAGGCCGTTCAGGGGACGAACCATGGTAAAAGACCCTGAGTTAGTTTGTCCCGCTTGCACCTGTTTCCTTTCTTTTGTTGTATTGCACATTCAGTCCCTCTATACTTGCAATGTCTCCCATAGCTTTTGATGATTTTTTGTAGTGTCATCGGTTAATGAGCCAGGCAAAAAAACACCGAAGCACACCAAGGTTGATGGCGCCGTCTCGGGAGGGATGGGGTTCAAGGACATGTACGTGTGTCATTGGGTCGTGGACGACTACCTTATCAAGAACCGCATGACGTGCGGTGGTTACGGAGCCAGCAAACCAGGTTCACAGCTCGTTGTGTGCAGTTCAAGGAGAAGGACTCCCCTTGGATATTGCGCGCCCACGTGTGCACCTAAAGTGGGATGGTGAAGGTTTTGCGAGTGGAAGGATGGACACGATTGTGTCCATGGTGCTGGAAGCGGACATGGAGATCCGGCAAAGACTGTGAAGTGGGTGTCCCGTTACATCTCAGCCACGCCGTAGAAGAACCCATGCGCTTATGTAACGAGTCTTGAGGTAGTCGTTAAGGCGGCGACCCGAGAAGAAGTCGACCGCGGCACCCTGTTCGATGCATAGGCAGCACTAGAGAAGCTTCTAGGCTCTCAGAGCATGTCATGGTCCCTGTTCCTGGCATACACGCAAGAGGTACTGAATTTCACCTTGTCCTTTGTTTTTCCCCTTACCTTTGTTGTGGAATTTATTGACTCCATCTCGTTGTTGGTCTGTTACAACTCATGAGACTCGACCGTAATGCGCACGTGCTGCTGAGGCAACTGATGGAAACTTTCTCCATCGAGCCTTTGTGGCTCTTGGCGCTACTGTTCTCATTTTCAACACTCCCGTCGCATCGTCACGATGGACGCGACTTTCCTGAAGAATGGCCACAAGCAAACTTTGTTGGTGGCACATCATTTTGTCACCAACAATCATGCAATACCCATGGCGTGGGCAAACGTGCCCACAGAAAACGAGGACCACTGGACTTGGTTCTGATTCCACCTCGCCATCGCCTTCCCTATTGCAGCAGAGCAGGGCATTACAGTCATCAGCAACCGGGAGAGGGTACTCTTGAACCGGACCCTCCCGTGCATCCGCCCCTCTCAACCTTGTCCACTCGGACGTCATGGGTCCTCTCCCCACCGAGTCCGTCGGCGAGCATGGCTGCTATGTCCTCACCCTCACGGACGACTATCCTCGCTACCGCTGGGTCTTCTGCCTCCGGCAGAAGAGTGATGTCGTCCGAGCCATTCAGGACTGGCTTGTCCTCGCGGAGCGCGAGTGTGGCCGCTCTCTTTGCCGCTTTCGCTCCGATCATGGTAGAGAGTACATGGATGAGGTCACGTCCTTTCTCGCCTCCCACGGGGTCCACCATGAGGGTCGGCGCCCTACACACCCCTCCAGAACGGCGTATCCAAGCGGTGGAACAGCACCATGACGGACGCCGTCCGCACCATGCGTGTCGAGTCCGGTCTCTCTGATGGCTTCTATTTTGAAGCCATGGCCTACATGACCTGGGTCTAGAACTGGATTCCCCACGGTCCCCTTCCCCGCCAGTCCACGCCATACCAGCACTGGTGCGGTCGGTGCGCTGACCTCCGCCCGGCTCGCGTCTGGGGCTGCGTGGCCATTGTGTGGCTGCCCGTCCCACAGCAGGGCGGCAAACTCGCCCTCCACAGACGCCCCTGCACCTTCCTCGGTATGTCTCGTCAGTCTAAGGCCTGGCGCTTCTGGGACCCATCCCGACACTGCATCGTCGAGTCCCGCGATGCCCTCTTCTTCGAGGATCCGTTTTCCCGTGACCTCATCTGCTTTGGCTCGTCCGTGTCCCTCCCGTTGCATGGGGGAGTGGTGAGTCCGTCCTCCTTCCTGTCGCTTCCGGGTGACATATCACTCCGTCCCTCTGAGCCGGTAGCCCCTATCGTGTCCGCTTGCCCTCCCGAGCCAGCAGTCCCAGCCACGTCCGCTGGCACCTCCAAGCCAGCTGCCCCCGTCGAGTCCGCTGGCACCTCCAGACCGGCAGCCCCAGTCGAGTCCGCTTGCCCCTCCAGGCCAGCAGTCCCAGCCGCCTTCGCTGGCCCCTCCGGGCCAGCAATTCCAGCCGCGTCCGCTGGCACCTCCGAGCCAGCTGCCCGCGTCGAGTCCGCTGGCCCCTCCAGGTCGGCAGCCCCCCTCGAGTCCGCTGGCCCCTCCGGGCCGGTAGCCCTAGTCGCATCTGCTGGCCCCTCCCGGACGGCAACCCCAGTCAAGTCCGCTGGCCACTCCCGGCCGACAGCACCAGTCGCGTTCGCTGGCCCCTCTGGGGCGACATCCCCAGCCGCGTCCGCCGGCTCCTCCGGGCCAATAGCCACGTCCGCCTCCGTTGGCCCGTCGGACCCAGTGCCATCTCTTGCCCGACCACGCTACACACGTGGTCCAAGCGGCAGCCTCCAACCTCGGCCGACAGTGAGCATGCAGACCGTCGCACCGCGTCCCGTGGTGCCTCGACCCCCTGTGGCTCCACGTGTCTCCTCCACACCCACGGTTGTGAGTGGGGACCCTGGCATGAAGGCTCTCGGCCTGACCACCTTGGCCATCATCGCAGACCTTCATCCAGGCTCTGCACTGGGGTACGCCATGCTTCATCACGAGCATCGCCATGCTGTCATGGCTGCACTCGCCCGCATCCCACCTGGAGCTTGTGATGCACACGCCCTCTCAGTCCGGTCCACAGCACGCCCAGAGGACCCAACCACCCTACGCCAGGCTTGAGCCTCTCCTGAGGCCACACATTGGGATGCTGCCTGTGCCGAGGAGCTCGCTGCTATCCCGCAACACAACGTGTATGACCTCGTTGACCTCCCTCCAGGTCAGAAGGCCATTGGTGCCAAGTGGGTCTTTCGGCACAAGTGGGAGCCAGACGGGTCATTGGACAAGTACAAGGCCCGCCTCACAGCAAAGGGGTTTGCTCAGGTCCCTGGGGTCGATTACGACCAGATCTTTGCCCCAGTCGGTTGGTTCTCCACTAGTCGGGTGCTCTTCAGTATGGTTGCCCGGCATGGGTGGGAGCTGCACCAGATGGACGTGAGCAACGCGTTCCTCCATGGCTCATTGGAGGGTGAGGAGCTCTACATGGTGCAGCCCCCAGGCTTCGACGACGGCACTGGGAGAGTTTGGCGGCTGCGGAAGGCCCTCTATGGCCTGAAGCAGTCGCCTCGGTGCTGGAACCAGGAGATCAGCAGCACGCTTCGTCGTGGTGGCCTCCAGCGCAGCACCGTTGNGGTCGGTTCTCCACTAGCCGGGCGCTCTTCAGCCTGGTTGCCCAGCATGGGTGGGAGCTGCACCAGATGGACGTGAGCAACGCGTTCCTCCATGGCTCATTGGAGGGTGAGGAGCTCTACATGGTGCAGCCCCCAGGCTTCGACGACGGCACTGGGAGAGTTTGGCGGCTGCGGAAGGCCCTCTATGGCCTGAAGCAGTCGCCTCGGTGCTGGAACCAGGAGATCAGCAGCACGCTTCGTCGTGGTGGCCTCCAGCGCAGCACCGTTGACCCCACTCTGTTCGTGAGCCCGCGAGGTCAGACCTTTGCCGCAATTCTGGTCTAAGTCGACGATCGCCTCATTGCGTCGCCAGACACGGCCGCCATCCACCGTGTCAAGGACTTGCTGCACACCGCCTACCAGATGAAGGATCCCGGGTCTGCCCGAGTCTTCCTAAGCATGGAACTCGAGCATGATCGCTCCCAAGGCATCCTGCACGTCTACCAGGCTGCCTATGTACAGACCATGTCCACTCGCTTCGCTGAGGACCTGCTCCTCGTGCCTAGCGCATCTTCACCTATGTCACCCGATGGCCAGGTGAAGCTGAAGAGTCTTGACCCAGCTGTTGTGGGGGAGCCAGTTGATGTGACCACGTATCTGCGTGTCATCGGGTCACTGATGTTCCTGGCGACGACGACGCGTCCAGACATCGTGTTCGTCGTCAACCTCCTGGTCCAGTTCTCTCAGGAACCGCGTCACCTCCACTTTGAGACCGCGATCCGAGTATTGTGCTATGTCGTCTCGACCCCTTGGCGAGGTCTCATGTTCCGCCGCCAGCCGTCCGTCGTCGCAGTGGGCTACACCGACAGTGACTGGGCCGACAGTCTAGACGGCAAGAGTCGCACGGGCTGGATCTTTCTGATCGGCGGCACAGCTGTGTCCTGGTGCAGTGGCAAGCAGGGGTGCATTGCACGCAGCACTGCTGAGGCTGAGTACGTGGCCCTTGGCTCGGGCGCGTGTGAGAGTGTGTGTTTGCGTCGTCTGTTGTCCGAGTTACGTCAGTCTGTCGCATCCATCACCTTGTATTGTGACAATGAGAGTGCCATGGCCATCACCGACAATGACGGCGTGCATCACACACGCACAAAGCACATCAATGTTGAGTATCACTATGTGCGTTCGTTGTTGCATGACGGCAGCATGAGCATCGTGTGGGTTGAGATAGCACGGCAGCTGGCTGACTTCCTGACCAAGGCACTAAAACGGGACTCGTTCAAGAAGGCTGTGAGTTCAATCGGCGTGCCCCCATGAGTTGCCCTCTCTGTCCTTGCCTGCGTCTCTGCGTGCCCTGGGGGAGTCTGGATGTTGACTGTGTCTCTGCCCGCCCATGTGCACTACGCCTGTGAGTCATGGGGGAGTGTTGGTTTTTTACGCATCTCTCATTCTGCTCTATTGTGTCCTCCCGGCTTGTGTACATCGGCGTGCAGATGACTGACGGCGAGACTCGACGCTGATGGAGTGTCGTTCGTTGGAGCCGACGCACGCTGAGGTCTACTTGCAGTTCGCTGGAGACTCCTCTCTCCGGCGACGTGCTCTACTCCATCGGCAGGCCTCCTCGGCGGCCGTGCTGCAGGTGGTAACTGCCACCGCAGTTGCTGTCCGCATACGTCCAGCGCGTCATATCATGTCTACATCGTCATGCTCTGCATATGGTCCTTGTTGCATGTTGCATGGCCCTGTTCATCATCTTGGACCATCATTGGCACTGCCTGGGTTCGGGCAGTCATAACTCCTTGCTACTCTTTTTCTAGCTGTTTCTGACCGCACGGCTGCGTTCGGAGTGTCAGTGTTATGGTATGGTCCAGTTTTCAGGCAAAACGGACGACGCCCGGGTTTTGGGCTATCGGTCGTCTGGCAGGCCTCACCGAGAAAACCTGCCAGCCTGAAAATAGAGCTATTTTCTGATTGGCTGTTGAACTGAGTAACAAGCTCTACNGCATGGCCCTGTTCGGCGTCTTGGACCATCATAGGCACTGCCTGGGTTCGGGCAGTCATAACTCCTTGCTACTCTTTTTCTAGCTGTTTCTGACCGCACGGCTGCGTTCGGAGTGTCAGTGTTATGGTATGGTCCAGTTTTCAGGCAAAACGGACGACGCCCGGGTTTTGGGCTATCGGTCGTCTGGCAGGCCTCACCGAGAAAACCTGCCAGCCTGAAAATAGAGCTATTTTCTGATTGGCTGTTGAACTGAGTAACAAGCTCTACAGAGCTGGGGGGAGGCTAGTTCTTGGAGGGGTTTCCCATTGTGTCACATTCTTGATTGCTAATCAGTTACTTTCAGTTTCCAGCTGCTTTCTGGCGCTAACACTGGCGCGCGCACTTCTGAGTAACAAACCCAGAGCTTCTAGACTTAGTCTCTAGGGCAGCAGACTGAGGGGGCAGCTGACTTAAGCAACTAGCGTGGAAGCTCGCACGCTGCATCACCAACGCTGCTGCCCCAACCTGCTGCCTAGCATTTGTGTCTCATCACTCTGGGCTGTGACAACCAAAGCACAAAGGCAATCGCTGAGAACAGCGGCATGCATCATTCACGCACTAAGCACATCAATGTGGAGCACCATTTTGTTTGCGAGTGCATTGCTGCAAGCATTGTCCAGGTCCCTTGGGTGGACACACGGTCTCAGAGAGTTGACTTCCTCACGAAGGTCCTCAGTCGTAATGTGTTCAAGAGTGCTGTCCATTCTGTTGGTCTCATCTGTCCACATGATCCAGGCTGATTGGTTGACTGTTTGATGCCAGCATGTTCTTATCACCTCTCGTGATCTCCCTTGTGTCGCTCTCGTGTGTATGAGTTGAGTGACTGCGGGGCATGGGGGAGTGTTGAAGTTTGTTTGCCACACACAACTCTGTGCCCTCTTGCTCTCACACACTGTGCATTCACTTGTACGGATTGAATGACATGGCCCTACCTGGGGAAGAAACTGACGTGATAGCTCTGGCAGAAGTCGTTGGCATCCTTCTGCAGCTGCTACACCTTTACCCCTGGGCTCTACTTGTGACTCATGTGGCCATTGTCTGACTTACTATACCTCTTATGACTCTGTGATGCGGTAGATGCAAGGGCCCGTACATCTTAACTGCCGTGCCCTGCATCATGTTGCTTGCCTTTGAGTGTTTTCTGGGGGAGCTGCATTTCCCGGGTGCTGATCCTTAGGGGGCCACCTTGCTGGGTTCACCCATGCACTGGTGAGTAGCCGCCGCTTCGGTTTTATGCAGAGCGGTCGGGCTCGACCCCCAGGTGGCGGTGTGTGCTCGCCTAGGCGTGATTCCCGTGGCGAGTGCACGCTCACCGGTTGCTAAGTGACTCACGCTCCCCTCTCACTTCTTGTCTTGGTTGTACCGAGCTAAACAATGCAAGCATTCCGCATCCATGGCGGCGTATGTCTATTGCACGTCCCAACTTGCCCTCACACGTGTGACCTAGGAAGGTTCCTAGTAACTACACGATGTTTATGGAGTCGTGTACATTAGTGACGTTAGAGTTTTTGCCTGCATTTATGATGACCTCCACTTGTTTTAGAATTGGCAAAAGTTTTTCCTGTGACCCATGGATTTTTTCCATAAATCATGAGATTTTTTGGATGTTGTTTTTCGATCTTCTGACGGCTGAGATATTTCTTGCAAACTACCGCTCCCCCCCTCCCCTCCCCTTGCATTGGTATGTCAAGGGTAGGGGTAAAAATGAAATGTGTATTGACAAAGGGCAAACTTGTCCGCGGCGATGACCTGACCAGTCCCCACTATACTCTGCGACGATGTAGACATGAGGGCATGGCGAGCGCCTAATCTAGCTTGTTACTAATCGTCAATGTGACGGTCAGCGATGACTGAACGATTACTCCGCCAGTAAATCGCGTCAGCGGCAGACTCCGACCTGACGTGAAACTTTCCCCTCGTACTCTGCCCTAACGGCGAGCTTTCGAGGGCCCATGTGTTTCGGAAACATAAATCTAAGAATTGATCTTCAAAGGAAGTCAGTGCCGGCATATAACCTTCGAATACACAGGAAAAAGCAGATCCTGAAATGGAACCAACATCAAAGTTCAAGTCCCACGGCCGTTGGTGAAAGATAAACGACAAGTTTAATGTTTTAGAAGACAAGGACGACCATAATCGCCTGGGCGTCAAAGCCTGCCGTCCAGCCGTTCAGGTCGGCCTGTAACTTTGAAATTTTCTACCAGGTTTGAGTCTACGGTCGATGAGGGATGAGATAGGCTCAAACCCTCGTCTACTTGGCGACATATCACCTCTCACAAGAACATAGAGGAAAGAAGGATGATTTGGTCAATTTATCCATTAACAAAAGGGCGAAATAGCTCTAATATCCACATCCCCGAAGGGCGGACCCTCCCATATCCAACTGCTAAATTTTATGTACCCCATATCCAGCACTTTAAAACATAAGAACCCCATGTCCACGGTCGTTGACGAGAACACCGCCATGTCCACTACGCCCGTTATTACTACGCCATACCGGCATGGCGATGTTATTTGAATGTTGTGGATATGCGGTGATTATTTTCCGAATAAAAAGTGCGATCGCCAAAACGTGAAAACTGTATTGTCCGTTGTACGTAAACGGCGGGCTAAGGGTCAGCGCTCTTCTGGTGGCGGAAAATGAGACCGTCCAATAGTGTTCGCAGGAAGGCGTAATATGTCGGAGACCCCTCGAAACATCAATTGTATTACGGGGGGGATCATGTTTCTACCAAGGGAACTTGGCGGACTTCCGTTGCGTTTAGCCAGTATTCAAGAAAGTACCGATTGTCGTACGAAGAAACGGATCCTAGTCATCGGCATTGTCAAACGGTAAGCACGGCATGCAACGTCAGGCCGCAGGCTGTCGCGGTCAGCAACCGCCAGCCTGTCCACTGTTGTGTATTCGTCGTGAACGCGACATTCCATGCGGCGACTATACGCAAGGTAACGAGACACATCGAGTCGCATTTCGTGCATGAACGAGGACTATAAACTCCCCCCGAACCCGTGCCACGGTGTCTATTTTCTGTACCATGCAAACGTTGCGCCAACGTCTGCCCGGGAGACAATCGCGTTCCAGCGTCCTGTCCAGGGTGTCCGATGGTCACGCATTGGACCCTTCTCTCGACCGCTGTCGACAGTACGGTCCAAGGCCACGTCATGCTGGAGAGACACCCACCACGAAGGACAGTCGTGCGCCATGGAAGCGCTTGTGGATGCCTCTGAGCCCGGTGAGAATGGGTATCTAGTGTATTTACTTCTCATTTTACATGTAATGTACCCAGGTCGTCCAAAATGGCTGCCCAGCTGCACCGGGCAGCCTCATGTAGGCGTAGGTCAGGCGACGCTATTGTGGTTTCTGAACGTTGTGGTCTCTCACGTCCGTAACTCAACGAGCCAGGTCTCATGTCCCAAACCCCATCCTCTCGAAACCTCGTGTACGACGAGCACTTTGAGCATGAGCAGCGTGCTCAGGTGCTCCTCATCTCGCCCGAACAAGCAAGAGACACTTTGAGGCTTTCCCGACCGATTCATGTAGCTGGTAAAAATTCATTCACGTATTCCCTTGGTGTGAACAATACTTGGTTCTCGATCCAGTTTTTGAATCCCGCCATGTCCTTGTGTGTCTTGCAGTTTCCTCCGACGATGAGGCGTCTGGTGAGGTCCCAAAACGCAAAAGGGCGGAAAGTACTTTTCCCGGTGGGATGTCATTCCGGGACATGGCTGAGGTGCGCGCTGCAGTGGACGACTACGCCATCACAAACCGGATGACGATTCGCTGGCTACGCAGTGAGAAGACGCGGTTCACTACACGGTGCGGGCAGTTCAAGGAAAAGGACTGCCCGTGGCTGCTACGTGCCCATGTCGCGGCAAATGGTTCTGGTGTTGTGGTGGCCGAGTTTGTCGACGGTCATAAGTGTGTCCCGGGTGTTGGGCGTGGAGACGCGGCGAAGACAGTGAAGTGGGTGGCGCGTCATATTGAGTCGACCCTGAAGCG
>SZWC01012962.1:0-10466 GCA_023375785.1 Penium margaritaceum
CTGAGCTGTGCAACGGGAAGCTGAGGGCGCCAAGGTAGTTGTCGACCACCACGGTGTGCCTACGAGTGTGTGGCGTCAAGTCCAGAGGTCACCAAGACTGACACAGCAACACTCCCCCATGACCCGACGACGCCAGACGCCACAAGGAGATACGGGGCACAACACAAGGTGACAAGCACAAACAGCACGAGCAGCAGGGAGAAGCAACGAGGACAACCAGACACACATCAGCCAGGGTCAACGCGCAGAGACTGAAGACCGATAGCATGCACAGCCTCCTTGAACTTGCCGCCACCCAGCGCCTTCGTCAGAAAGTCAGCACGCTGGTGCCGTGTGCCAACGCCAAGCAAGCGAACATCGCCACAAGCAATGCGTTCGCGCACAAAGTGATGCTCAGTATTGATGTGTTTGGTGCGGGTATGATGCATGCCATCATGCTCAGCGATGCGGCGTGTGCTCTCGTTGTCACAACGCAGTGTGATGCAATGAATGGGCTGGCGCAGCTGCTGCATGAGAGGACACAACCAAATGCTTTCACAGACCCCGGCACCCAGGCAAACGTATTCTGCCTCAGTCGAGCTACGCGCGACACAACCCTACTTCCCGCTCTTCCAAGAGATGGTTGTGCCCCCGACAAGGAAGATGTACCCAGACCGACTGCGAGCATCGCGATCCTGTGCCCAATCGCTGTCTGTGTATCCCTCAACCACGACAGAGGGTTGAGCACGAAAACACCAGCCCAAGCGGGGGGTGGACACGATATAGCGGACCGCACGCAGTGCAGCCTCAAGATGGAGACGACGCGGGGATTGCGAGAACTGCGACAGGAAGTTCACAACAAACGCTGCGTCTGCACGGGTGGTGGTGCCGAGAAACATCAAAGAACCAATGACTGAGAGATAGGTCGAGACATCGACCAGCTCCTCCAGACGAGTTGAGTCCATAGTCTTCAGGAGCCTCTGCCCAGTAGGCGTCATGGGTGTGGAGGCATGTGGAGCGGCAGCCAACAAGGCAGCAAACCGCTCCCCCAAGGTCCGAACATACCCGGCCTGATGCACGTGTAGCATGCGCCGCTGACGGTCACGCTCAATCTCCATGCCCAAGAACACTCGGGTTGGGCCAAGATCCTTCATCTTGTACGCAGACTGGAGGAGTGTTTTCACAGCCTGGACAGCGTGAGGATCTGGAGAGGCGATCAAAAGATCGTCGACGTAGACCAAAATGGCGACGAAGGGTGCCGACGGAGCACTCACAAAGAGCGCCGGATCAGCCGGACTGTGACGATACCCACCACGCTCAAGGGTGGCGGAGATCTCGAGGTTCCAGCAGCGCGGTGACTGTTTGAGCCCATACAAGGACTTGCGGAGGCGCCAGATACGGTCAGTACCATCCTCGAAGCCGGGGGGCTGCACCAAGTAGATCTCCTCGTTGAGGCGACCGTGCAAGAAGGCGTTGTTGACGTCCATCTGGTGCAATTCCCAGTCATGCTGGGCCACCTGGCTCAAGAGTGCCTTGGCGGTGGTGTACTTGCCCACAGGGGCAAAGGTAGCATCAAAGTCCACGCCCGGCACTTGGGAGAATCCCTTAGCCGTAAGACGAGCCTTGTAGCGCTCAACTGAGCCATCAGGCTTCAGTTTGCGGCAGTATACCCAGCGGGCGGTGATGGCCTTGCAACCAGGTGGCAGCTGAACGCTCTCATAGACGCCATGTGCACGGATAGCAAGCTCCTTGCGCATGGATTGCTCCCAGAGAGCAGCGTCTGGAGCAGAGCGGGCCTGACGTACGGTATCGGGCTCGAGTGGGAGAGCACTGGAGCTCTGCACAGCGAGCGCGGTGGCCACAAAGGCGCTTCGCACAGGCCGAGTGGACTCTGCAGCCGCGACAGCCCGGTAAAGCTCCGCGGCAATCATGGAGTATCCCAAAGTCGTGTTAGGCTGGACCACACTGACAGACAGGCCAAGAGCGTCAAGACCAATGTCACCCACGGGATCGGTGGGAGCCGACAGAACAGCGGGACGGATGGACCGTGACGCCTCAGCAGGACGAGGAGGAACAGGGGCCGTGAAAGAGGACGGCGGTAAGGGTCGAAGGCGGCCACCAGGGGTTCGACTGAAGGGAGAGGGAGCCAACATGGGCAGAGGTGCAACTGGGTCCAGGACAGAAGGAATCGGCATGGGTGGAGAAGCAGCCGGAAAGGAGGCAGGCGAGGACACAGGAGATGCTGCAAGGGGCGCCGCCGACAGTGATGCACGTGAGGATGCAGAGGATGCTGCGGGTGATGCCGCAGAGGGTGCAGAGGGTGCCGCAGGCAAGGACGGAGACGATGCTACAGAAGGTGCCCCAGATGCGGACATTGACGATGACGCAGAGGGTAGTGCAGGGTATGATACAGGCGACGGAAGAGACGCGGATGCAGGTGCGGATGCACACGTGGCAGGAGTGGACACCGACGCAGACGTGGACGAGGGAGAAGACGTGGGAATGCATGCACCGCCAGAGGGCACAACAGAGACACCACCCCCCCCCCCCCCGGCACGAGGAAAGGACGCAGGCGAGGAACCACGACGCGCAAGATCGCGGGAGAACAGCGTTTTGAAGAAGAGAGCATCACGAGACTCGACAACGCGGAGACGCTCAGGGTCCCAAAAGCGCCAGGCTTTGGACTGAGGAGACATGCCCAGAAAGGGACAAAGACGACCGCGAACGGACAGCTCGCGCTGATCGTCAGGGAGCTAGACACAGGCGATGCTGCCCCATACGCGAGCAAGGCGCGAGTCCGCACGACAACCAGACCAGCGCTTGAACGACGTGACATGACGGGGTAATGGACCATGAGGAATGCGGTTCCACACCCATGTCATGTAGCATATGGCCTCAAAGGCGAACAGTGGAGAGAGGCCGGACTCAGAGAGAAGGGTGCGAACACCGTCGGCCAGAGTACGGTTCCAAAGTTCAGAAACACCATTTTGTTGTGGTGTGTACGGAGCAGAGGACTCAAGATGCACTCCTTGCGACTGGAGGAAACGAGTAGTGGGACCCAGGAACTCCCCACCACAGTCAGAGCGGAAGACGGCCAGCTTGTTCTGACAAGCACGCTCAGCTTGGAAAAGCCAGGACTCAATGATGGGTCCGACATCGCTCTTCTGACGCAAGGCAAAGACCCAACAAAAACGAGAAAAATCATCAGTCAGACAGAGGACGTAACGACCAAGGCCACCAGCAAATTCATCAGGAAGGGGACCCATGACGTCGGCATGGACGAGGGCAAGGGGGCGAAGTGTGCGAGAGTCACACACGGGGAAAGGAGGGCGATGCATTTTGCCCTGCGCACAGTCGAGGCAGTCGGCAGAGCAAGGGACCAGAAATGTGCCACGATCAAGACCAACAGCTGGTTGATGATGAAGGAGACTGTGAATGGCGGCAGTGTGCACATGGCAGAGGCGGCGATGCAAAAGACGTGTGTGCTTGGGCGAGAGCGACGAAGCTACATGCACATGAGCGGTAGCGGCAACAGAGGGGCCGGGCGCGAACAGAGGCACACGNAGGCCACCAGCAAATTCATCAGGAAGGGGACCCATGACGTCGGCATGGACGAGGGCAAGGGGGCGAAGTGTGCGAGAGTCACACACGGGGAAAGGAGGGCGATGCATTTTGCCCTGCGCACAGTCGAGGCAGTCGGCAGAGCAAGGGACCAGAAATGTGCCACGATCAAGACCAACAGCTGGTTGATGATGAAGGAGACTGTGAATGGCGGCAGTGTGCACATGGCAGAGGCGGCGATGCAAAAGACGTGTGTGCTTGGGCGAGAGCGACGAAGCTACATGCACATGAGCGGTAGCGGCAACAGAGGGGCCGGGCGCGAACAAAGGCACACGGTACAGCCAATCACAACAAAGACCGCGAAGCACGATGCAGCCAGATGACTGCAGCACAAAAGTGCCCACACCACGAGAGGCGACAAAGTCCATACCCTGATCGTCGAGAGTGGAGACAGACAATAGACTGACTTCAAGAGCAGGCACAAACAGAACATCAGACAAGAAAAGATCACCCGCAGGGCCAACAAAGCGCACGACACCTACACCTTGGACAGGGAGCAGCTGGCCGAAACCAGTACGCACGTGACGCATGTCACCGACAGGCCCCAACGATACAAAAGCTCCACGAGACGACGTCATGTGGTGAGTGGCCCCTGAATCAATGATCCAGAAGCCAGAGGAGATGCGGGTGGGAGACGAAACGTGACAAGTAGCAACAGTACCGGCGAACGCATCAGAAGACGGTGCACGACCGAGAACAGCAGCCAACAGACGCGGACGTGCAACACACTGCCAGTCCTTAATCCAGGCAGCATCCGCCACAGGCGCAGTCGACGGCACACCACGCAGGGACCCATCCGACTCACAAAGGTGACCCCGGGACTCAACGGCCAGACTCACACCACCGCCTGCTGTAGGAGGGCTCCGCTGCGAGGAACAGGACGCAGACGGAGATGATGTGCACGACTCCGCTCGGAAGCCAATGTCTGACGCGGTGTGAGGCCACAACGTGATGGAGGGGATGTCGGGGATGTCGGAGCAGAGGAAGGTCCGCACTCCGGTGGACCGGCCCAGGTGGCGGACGAAGAACTGGAAACGCATGCGGGGCCGTTGCGGAGAGCCACAACGGGGGCACGTAGGAAGAAGACGGTGGCTCGGAGAACGATGGGGCCCAGTATGGTGGAGACCATGCGGGCCCGGGCGGTGGCAGCACTGGAGAAGCCATGCGACGGATGAGACAACAGCGGGGTGCTGGAGAATGGGCATCGAAGAAAGAAGGGAAGCAGGAGAACGCGTGCGGGAGGTCTCCCGTGGCACCGATACAGAACATGGAGTGCCCAGGTCTCGACCAAGAAAGAGAAAAACGCAACGGCCGGAGCCAAGAAAGGAAGAGGAAGAGAAAGAAGAGGGAAGGAGAGGAAACCAAGGGCACGAGAGAAATGCCCACGTGTGCACGGTACCATCCAGGAAACAGAGTGATGTGTGGGTTTTAGGGATGAGAACCCGGGTACCCTGGTAGCAAGCGAAACGAGCAGATCGGACCAGAAAAAGAAACGGGTGCAAAACCCAAGGTGAAAAGGCCCCAGGGTTGGCCTATGAGGAGGGGAAAAAAAATCCAGACGAGTCCGGGTTCACTCCCACGGCCGTTGGTCTCTCGAGACACTGGAACAATCCCCCAAATGTGCGGGTCTCGACCCGGAGGGGGATATGAGAAGGGAAAGGAAGTGAAGAAAGAGAGATAAGGCAGAGAATAAAGAGGAAAAGAACAAAAATAAACACAAAAATTAAAAGGTGAAAGGTGGAGGTCTGCAGGGGTGGCTCCCAAAAGGGGCTATCGAGAGGGGGGCCCGGGTGCACCCTGGGTCCGTCTTTGGTGTTTTTTTTTGTCTGCAGCTTGGCAGCCGGAAGTCTGTCACCGCGAAGCTCGAGAGGCCTTCGCGTGGGTGATCAAAGAGCCAGCCACTGATGGCTACGCCGCGTATGGGGGCGTTCGACTTCCAGGACGTGGCACGCTGCTGCTGCGAATGCTGCTACTGCGGCGAGTGTTGCTGCTGTGAATGCTGCTGCTGCTGCGAATGCTGCTGCTGCGGATGCTGCTACGCATGCTGCTGCTGCGAGTGCTGCTACAAATGCTGCTACTGCTGCGAATGCTGCTGCTGCTGCGAATGATGCTGCTGCTGCGAGCTGCGATCGCAAGACAGTACGCGGCAAGCTGCTGCTGCGAGCTGTTGCGCCAGCCGCGACGGCTAGTGGCGCGAGCACGGGTACTAAGTGCTGCCGCTGCTGTCAAATGCTGCAGCTACTGCGAGTTGCTGCGCTGCGAGATGCTGCAAGGTGCAGCACGAGGTGTAGCGCAAAAGGCTGCTGCTGCTGCGAGAGGCTGCTGCTATAGCGCGATGTGCAACGCGAGCTGCGAGGTGCAGCGCGAAATGCTACTGATGCTAGGAGGTGCTACGCCAGCCAAGACGGCTATTGGCGCGAATGAGGCAAAAGGGCCAGGGCCACCGATGGTGCTGCCACGGACGTGGCAGCACCGTCGCCGGTGGATGGGCAAGAAGCCCAAGGCGCGCAAGGGTGCAGCTGCAACCTGAAGTTGCGGTTGCCGCCGCGGCTACAGCGCTGCGACTGCGGAGAAGAACGCCACGAAGGAGAGGTGCTGTGGGTCAGACGGTCGCCGGTGTGCGCGTTTGTCGCCGCCAAGATGGCAGCCGCGACGAGGGAACTGTTGCCAAGATTTCGGCAGCGTTCCGTCTCCGGCTCCACCAGAGTGCTACGTGGTGGGAGCCATGAGCTCAAGGCACCCACGTTGCCAGGATCTGTTCGCCCCCACCCAACCCAACCCAGCCCAGCAAGAAGCTGCTGCTACGTGTTGTATGGTGGAATGAGAGGGTACAGTCTCTCAACTGCTCTGATACCATGAGGGAATGAGAGAACCCCCTTAGCAACACGTTGTGTAAGGGAGCACACTGTGAGGGACACAATGTGACAGATGGCGCTTGAAACAGTTGAGAGACAGTAAAGATATGCTCAAAAGAATGAAGCGGAATTGAGTACAAGAACGAGCGAGGGAGATAGATGTCCTCCCTCGCGTAGGCAATGCGCGTGCATCGCTGCGCAAGCCTGTAACCTAGGGTGCAGAAAAATGGCAACTAATTTGTCACTACCTTCCAGACAAGAGAGAGCCAGGCCCCGGGTTCAGTTTGGGCTGCTCGGTTGTCAGAATGACAAACCGAAAGAAGCAGCAAAACCAGAAAAAGCAGCCCTATGCAACGACACTACGAAAAGGCAAAACCAAGGTCACTGATAAAACGAGCTCCGGGAGCTGGCCATCAAGAAAATTCATGTGAGCACACTGAGCTGTGCAAGGGGAAGTTGAGGGCGCCAAGGTAGTTGTCGACCACCACGGTGTGCCTGCGAGTGCATGGCGTCAAGTCCAGAGGTCACCAAGATTGACACAGCAACACGGGGCAGTTGGCCAAAATGTCCTCAAACAAACGGTGGTAAAAACCTGAATTCTTCGCGCGGTGGGCCATGAAGGTAAGAACAGAAATGCCCGCAAGCAAGTTCTAGGGACTTCTGTACGTCAAAGACCTTCATGTCCCTCCCTTTTAGTCACGACGTCCCATTGCGGTAGCAGACGTAGGCCTGTGACGACGGAAGTAACCTTTGATCAGATGATCGACGTCTCAGAGGTTTTCATAGGGCTCCCAGTTATTGTGCGCGGCATCGTAGCCGTGCCACTTGACCATATACTCTGTTGTTTTTCCACGGCATCAATGTACGAGGATATCACGTATTCCATGTTCCCATCCACTTGTGTAGGAGGTGGAGGTGCGACGTCTTGGCCGGGGAAGTTCCGACTGGGGTCCTTGTAGTGCTTCAGCTTGTTGCTGTGGAAGATAGGGTGAATCGCCATGCTCCTAGGGAGACAAAGTCGAGCAACGACTGGAGTTTGCATTGAATTGATCTCAAATGGTCCCAGTCCACAAGGTTCGAGTTTCGCAAAGTCCTATCCTCGGAGTTTGATGTTCGTCGAGCTGAGGAGAAATCGATCGGCAATGCTTAATACGTCATTGTTGTGATGTCGGTCGGCTACCCGCTTCCTAGCAGCTTGTGTCTTTGCGAGGGTCTGCCGTGTTGGTTTTGGTGCATCTCTCATTGTACTCTGTTGTGTCCTCTCGGCTTGGGTACATCGGCGTGCAGATGATTGACGGCGAGACTTGACGCCGTCGGAGTGTCGCTCGGTGGAGCCGACGCACGCTGAGGTCCACTCACCCTTCGCTGGAGCCTCGTCCCTCTGGCGATGCGCTTAGCTTCATCGGCAGGCCTCCTCGGCGGTCGGGCCGTCGGCGGTCACTGCCACTGCAGATGCTATCTGCATGCACCTATCATTATGTCTGGTTGTGGCATTGCATCTGCAGCATCATGCCATGCCTAGGGTCCATGTCTCTTGCTGTGTGGCCTTGTTTGGCATCACTGACTTCGTAGGCAGTGCCTGCGTTCGGGCAGCCATAACTCTTTGCTGCTTTTTTTCTAGCTGATTCTCACCGCACGACTGCGTTCGCAGCATTGGTGTTATGGTATGGTCCAGTTTTCAGGCAAAACGGACGACGCCCGGGTTTTGGGCTGTCGGGCGTCTGGCAGGGCTCACCGAGAAAACCCTGCCTGCCAGAAAATAGGTCTAGGTCTATTTTCTGATAGGCTGGTTTGCTGAGTAACAAGTTCTACACTAGTGGGGGGGAGCTAGAACTTGGAGGGGTCTCCCATTGTTGCTCATTCTTTATTCCTAATCAGTCAAATTCAGTTTTCAGCTGCTTTTTGGCGCTAACACTAGCGCGCGTATTTCTGAGTAATCGAGAGCTTCCAGACTTAGACTCTAGAGCAGCAGACTGAGGGGGCAGCAGACTTAAGCAATGAACGTGGAAGCCCGCACGCTGCATCAACAAGGCATGCTGCCTCAACCTGCTACCTAGGTTTTCTAGCTTGGTATCAGAGCCGGAGCGTAGCAGCAGCAGTAGAAGACTGGCGTACAGGGGCCAGACAACGCCGGCGGACCCCCATACGCGCTAGTGCAAGGGAAATGCTGCCGGATTTTTTCCGGCAGCATTGACCCACCTGGTGGCGGTGTCAGAGTTTTTCCCACGGCCATTGGGCTAGGGGAAACGCAGAACCCCAGGCGCGACGCGAGGAGGTGAGCGGCAGGTCGCGTCCGGCACCTGCGGGGCACCTTCATGGCATGAGGACGATTGGACTGGCCTTAGCTAGTCGTGCATGGCTCAAGGAGAGCCATCCACAGTGGCGGAGGTGATGAATGGCCTAGATGCGACCAAGTGGAAGGAGGCAGTGGACAGAGAGCTCGCGTCCATTGCCGAGAACGACATGTGGGTGCTGGTGGATAGACTCGACAAGGCCCACGTGGTGGGATCCAAGTGGGTCCTTCGAGCGAAGAATAAGCAAGATGGAAAAATCAAAAAGTTCAAGGCGAGGGTAGTAGCAAAGGGGTTTTCCCAACACCCACGCTCTGAGTATGACGAGACGTTTGTGCCCGTTGTGACCTTTGCCTCCATCCGCTCTCTCCTTACCATTCTGTCCACAAAGAACTTGGAGATACACCTGATGGACGTCATGAGAGCTTTCATTTACAAGAAGCTCGACAAGGAAGTGCTGATGGGGGTGTCCAAAAGATTCAAAGCTCCCAAGGGTAAGGTGTGCTAGTTGGTGAAAGTGCACTACGAGCTGAAACAGGCCCCAAAGATATGGCACCAATAGATGGATGGTTTCATGACTGGTCTCTCCTTCGCGCATTGCCAGAATGACCCATGCATGTACGTGCACGATGATGGGAGAGGGTTGATGCTCGTTGCACTACATGTGGATGATCTGATCATCTACTTGTCTATGGTCGAGCTGCTGAATGAGATTAAGTCTGACCTCAGCAAAAGGTTCAAAATGAAGGACATGGATCCTCTTTAGTACTACCATGGGATCGCCATCCACCACAACCAAGCAGCAGACACCATCAAACTCAACCAAACCAAGCACATTGGTGAGGGACTAAAGCGCTATCACATGGAAGACTGCAAACCTGTTGGCACCCCAATGACGAACGATGCAAAACTGAAGGCCTCCATGTCACCAAGCAATGAAGCAAAACAAAGGGAGATGCAAGAAATCTCCTACCAGTCCACCATGGATAGCATCATGTACGCCATGGCAGGTACTCGTCCAGACATGTGCTATACTGTGGGACAAGTGAGCAGGTTCGTGGGTGGCTCAGGGCCATGGCATTGGCAAGCAGTCAAGCGCATCTTGCGCTACGTGCAAAATACATGTCACATGGGCCTCGTCCTTGGAGGCCAAGAAGGTACGGACCCCCTCCGCCTGAAGTGCTACACTAATGCCGACTGGGGAGTAAATCTTGACAGTCAAAAATCCACCTCTGGATATGTGTGCATCTTGAATGGCGCTGCCTGCTCATGGGCTAACAGGAAGCAGGATTGTGTTTCTGTGTCCACGGCTGAGGCAGGGTACGTTGCTTTGTCTGGGTTGTGCAAGGAGACTCGGTGGCTGTGTAGCCTGCTTGGCAAAATGACAGTACCCTATAAGGATGCCACGGTCGTATTTGTGGACAGCATGAGCGCCATCTTGATGGCTGAAGATGAGATCATCTCCCGGCGAACGAAGCAGACTGACATATGTTACCACTACTCACATGACCTGGTCATGAAGAACGTGGTGGACTTGTAGCACTGCGGAACCAAGAGCATGCTTGCTAACTGCATGACCAAGCCGTTGGAGAGCGACTTGCACTATGCAGGCATTTGTGGATTTGGCATGAGGAGTGCACCAGAGGAAGGGTGAGTCCCAAGGCATTGATGGAGCCCAATGATAGAAAAATGGATAGAGGTGGACAAAGGGAGAGATTTG
>SZWC01012962.1:18943-47457 GCA_023375785.1 Penium margaritaceum
ATGTCTGGCTATGCCTAAGAAATGTCTGGCTATGCCTAAGAAATGTCTGGCTATGCTTAAGAAATGTCTGGCTATGCCTAAGAAATGTCTGGCTATGCCTAAGAAATGTCTGGCTATGCCTAAGAAATGTCTGGCTATGCCTAAGAAATGTCTGGCTATGCCTAAGAAATGTCTGGCTATGCCTAAGAATGCCTGGCTATGCCTAAGAAATGTCTGGCAATGCCTAAGAAATGTCTGGCTATGCCTAAGAATGTCTGGCTATGCCTAAGAAATGTCTGGCTATGCCTAAGAAATGTCTGGCTATGCCTAAGAAATGTCTGGCTATGCCTAAGAAATGTCTGGCAATGCCTAAGAAATGTCTGGCTATGCCTAAGAAATGTCTGGCAATGCCTAAGAAATGTCTGGCAATGCCTAAGAAATGTCTGGCTATGCCTAAGAAATGTCTGGCTATGCCTAAGAAATGTCTGGCTATGCCTAAGAAATGTCTGGCTATGCCTAAGAAATGTCTGGCTATGCCTAAGAAATGTCTGGCTATGCCTAAGAAATGTCTGGCTATGCCTAAGAAATGTCTGGCTATGCCTAAGAAATGTCTGGCTATGCCTAAGAATGTCTGGCTATGCCTAAGAAATGTCTGGCTATGCCTAAGAAATGTCTGGCTATGCCTAAGAAATGTCTGGCTATGCCTAAGAAATGTCTGGCAATGCCTAAGAATGTCTGGCTATGCCTAAGAAATGTCTGGCTATGCCTAAGAAATGTCTGGCTATGCCTAAGAAATGTCTGGCTATGCCTAAGAAATGCCTGGCTATGCCTAAGAAATGCCTGGCTATGCCTTGTACTACCTGGAAACATGTGGCAATGCTTGGCAATTCTTGACAATGCCTCGCAATGCTTGGCAATACCTGACAATGCCTGGAAAATGCCCAGGGATGCCTGGCTATGCCTAGATAATGCCTTGCAAAGCATGGAAATGCCAATAAAACACCTAGAAAATGCCTGAAAATGCCTGGCAATGCCTGGCAATGCCAAGAAAACACCTGGAAAATCCCTAGGAAATGCATAGCAAACCTTGGGCAATGTCTGGCAATGCCTTGGCAATGTCTGCAAATGCTTGGTAGTGCCTGGCAATACGTGACAATGCGTGGCAATGCAAGGAAAGGCCTGGTAATGCCTGGCAATGCCTTGTAATGCCTCACAATGCCAAGAACTGCGTGGAAATGTCTTGCAATGCCTGAAAATCCTATGCAATGCCTCGGCAATGTGTGGTAATTATTGGCAAAGCTTGGGTAAAGCGTGGAAAAGACTTGGCAATGCTTGGAATTGATTAGTAGTGCCCAGCCAATGCGTTGCAATGCTTCAACAATGCATGGGGAAATCCTAGGCAATGCTTGGCAATGCCTAGCGGTGCAAGGGCAATGCTTGCTAATGCTAAGGCAATTCCTCGCAATGCCTGGTGATACCTGGCAATGCCTAGGCACTGCCCTAGCAATGGCTAGAAATGCCTGGCTATGCCTGGGCAATGCCTTGCAATGCATGGCAATGCTTGGCAATACCTGGGCAATACGAGGCAATGCCTGACAATGCCTGGCAATGCTTGCCAATGCGTAGCAATTCTTGACAATGCCAGGCAATCCCTGGTAATGCCTTGCAATTCCTGTCAATGCATGGCCAGGTATGGTAATGCAACTTAATCGCAGTCAAAGCCTAAGTAATTCCAGACAATGCCTCGCAATGCCTGGCGCTGACTGGACAATCCCTAGCGATGCTTGGATAATGCCTGGGAAATGCTTGGCAGTTCCTTACTATGCCTGCAAATGCTTGGAAAATGCCTTGACAAAGCCTGAGCAATGTGTATGTAATGCGAGGCAAAGCCTCGGCAATGTCTCACAATGCATGGCAATGCTTGGCAATGCCTGGCTAAGCCTAAAAAATTTCTGGCAAGTCCTCGCAAAGCATCACAACACCTTGGCAATGCTTGGCAATGCTGCACAATGCTTGGCAATGCTTGGAAAATGCCTGGGAAATCCTAGGCAATGCCTCGCAATGCCTGGGAAATGCCTCACAATGCCTCAAAAATTTCCGCAATGCCTGGAATGCCTGTCAATGCCAGGGCAATGCCTAGCAGGGCATGAACAATGGTTGGGCAATGTTGGGCAATGCCTGGCAATGCTTGGACAATGCCTGGAAATGCGTGGGCGATGCATGGCAATGCATGACGATGCCTTGACAATGCCTGGCAATGCCTGGCAATGCTTGGCAATGAGTTACAATGCGTGGCGATGCCTCGTAATATCGCGCAATGCTTGACAATGCCTGGAAATTTCCCAGAAAATGCCTGAGCAATGCCTGGAAATTCCAGGCAATGCCTAACAGTGCCTAAGCAATGCCTGGCAATGCATGACGATGCCTGGCGATGCCTGAGCTACCTGGACAATGCCTGAATAACTCTAAAAAATGCTTGGAAATTCCTGGGAATAATTGTAAAATGCTCAGCAATGCCTAAAAAATGCTTGACAATGCCTCGGCAATGCTTGGCAATGCCAGGGTAATGCCTGGTAATGCTTGACACTACCTCGGAATTTCTGGAGAATACCTCAACAATGCTTTGCAATGCGTGGCAATGCCTGGTAATGCCTGGTCAATTCTTGGAAATGCCTTGCAATGCCTAGGAAATTCCTAGGAATTCCTCGCAATGCCAGGTAATGCCTGGACAATGCCTGGTCATGCTGACAATGTTTGGGAAATGCCTGACAATGCCAGGGCAATGCCTGGCAATGCTTAGAAATGCTTAGCAATGCCTGGGAAATGCCTGGCAATGATTGGCTATGCCTATGAAATTTGTGGCAATGCCTAGCAATGCCTAGACAATGCCTGGCCAATGAGTGGCAATGCCTAACAATGCATAGGCAATGCCTAGATGATAGCTGGCAATGCCTGCCAATGCCTCACAATACCTGGACAATGCCTGTTAATGCCTTGCAATGCCAGGTAATGCCGAGGCAATGCATTGGCAATGCCTGGAAATGCATGGCAATACATGGGCAATGCCTTGGCAGTGTTAGGCAATGCCTGGAAATGCCTGGCAATGCCTAGGCAATGCGTGGGCATGATTGGCAATGCCTGGGCTATTCCTGGCCATGGCAATGCCTGGGTCATGCCTAGGAAATGCCTGGCAATTCCTGATGATGCCTAGCAATGCCTGGGTAATGCCTGGCAATGCCTGGCAAAGCCTGAGCAATACCTAGCAATGCATGGCAATGCCTGGTAGTTCTTGGAAATGCGCGGCAATGGCAAGTAGTGCCTCGCAATGCTTGGCAATGCCAGGCAATGCTTGGAAATACCTAAGCCATGTATGGCTCTGCCTAGCGATGCCAAAAATGCCTGGGGCAATTCTTGGACAAAGCTTGCCGATGCGTGGTAACTCATGGCAATGCCAGGATAATGCTGGAAAATGCATAACAATGCCTTGGCAATGCCAAGATAATGCCTAGGAATGCCTCGAAATGCCTCCCAAGGCCTGGGTAATGCCTTGGCAATACATGGGCAATGCTTGGAAATGCCCAGACAATGCCTGGCAATGCCTGGTACAGCCTGGGCAATGCCTCGGAAATGCTTAGCAATGCTTGATAATGCTTGGCAATGCCTAGGTATTGCTAGGAAATGCCTTGGAAAGTTCTGGCAATGCCTCGCAATGCTTGGGCAATGCCTTACAGTGCCTGGGCAATGTCTGGAAATGCTTGAAAATGCCTAACAATGCCTAGGCAATGCATGGGCTATGCATGGCAATGCCTAGCAATGCCCAGGCTGTGCCCGGATAATGTCGGACAACGCTTGGGAGTGCTTGGCAATACCTGGCAATGCTTGGCAAGACGTGGCAATGCGTGGCAATGCCTAGCAATGCCAGGTAATGCCCGGGCAATGCCTGTGAAATCCCTGGCAATGTCTGGCAATGTTTGGTAATGCCTAACAATGTCTGGCTATGCCTGAGAAATTCCTAGCAATGTGTGGCAAGGCGTGGCAATGCCTGGTAATGCTTGGCAGTGCACAGAAAGGCGTGGTAATGCCTCGTAATGCTAGGAAATGCTAGGAAATGCCTGGCAATGCTTTAGCGATGCCTGGGACTACCTAGCAATGCTGAAGATGCCTAGGCAATGCTTAGGCAATACTTGTACAATGCCTGCCAATGCAATTCATGGCAATGATTGGATAACTTCTGACAATGCCAAACAATGCCTCGAAACTGCCAAGACAATGCCTAGAAATGCCTGGCAATGCCTTGTAAGGCCTCAGAAATGCCTTGGCAATGTGTGGGCAATGAATAGCAATGCCTGGCAATGCCTAGCAATGTGTTGCAATGCCCGGACAATGTGTGGCAATGCCCGGCAATGCCTAGCATTGCCAGTCACTGCGTGGCAATGCCAGGCATTGCCTGACAATGCTAGGCAATGCTGGCGATGCTTGGGCGCCTAGGTTATTCCTGGACAATGCCTAAAAATGCCTGGTAATGCTTGGAAATACCTTGGTCATGCTAGGCAATGCCTTGGCACTTCCGAACAACGCCTTGTAATGCTTGGGCAATGCTTGACAATGGGTGGAAAATGCCTTGGAATATCTCGAAATGCCTAGCAATGCCTGGGAATGATTGGCAATGCCTCGGCTATTCCTGGAAATGCCGATCAATGCATAGGCAATTCCTCTATAATGCCGGACAATGCCTAGGAATGCTTGGCAACGCCTTGCAATGCCCGTGTAATATCTGGCTCTGCCTTTGCAATGCCTGGCAAAGCTTAGCAATGCGTGGCAATAGGTGGTCATGCCTCGCAATGACGAGCAATGCCTGGAAATTCCTAGCAATGCCTGGAAATGCCTAGCAATGCCTGGAAATGCCTTGCAAGGCCTGGGTAATGCCAAGGCAATGCGCGGACAATGCCTAGCAACGCTTGGCAATGCCTGGCAATGCGTTGCAATGCCTGGCAATGCCTGGCAATGCGTTGCAATGCCTGGCAATGCCTGGTAATGCCTAAGCAATGCCTGGGAAATGCCAAGAAATGCCCGGTGATGCTCAGTAATGCCTGGATAATGATAGACAATGCCTTGGCAATTCCTGGAAATGCTTGGGCATTGTCTGAAAATTCCTAGACAATGCCCGACAATGCCTGGGCAATGCCTGGGAACGCCTAGAAATGCATGGCAATGCCTACGCAATGCCTGGCAATGCCTACGCAATGCCTAGAAATGATTGGCAATGCTGGGGCTATGAGTGGCAATGCCTAGGCAATGTCTGGGTAATGTTGGGCAACGCATGGTAATGCCTGGAAATGCTTGGCAATGCCTTGGAAATACCTGAAAATGCCTTGGCAATGCCTTGTAATGCTTGGCCTTGTGTGGAAATGCATGGCAATGCCTTGCAATGCCTGCTAATGCCAGGCAATGCCTAGCAATGCTTGGTAATGGCTTCACAATGCCTAGAAAATGGCTGGTAATGCCTGAGCAATTCTGGGCAATGCATGGCAATGGGTGGCAATAACTAGAAATGCTTGGCAATGCAGGGCAATGCCTGTTAATGCCTTGTAATGCTTTGCAATGCCAGACAATGCCTGAGCAATGCCTGGCACTGCCTAGCAATGCTGAAGACGCCTGGCCAATGCTTGGACAATGCTTGGAAAATGCGTGCAAATGTGCAGAAATTCATGGAAATGCCATGAAAATGCCTGGTCAATGCCTAACAATTCCTTGGTAATTCCAGGGCAATGCCTGGCAATGCCTTGCAAGGCGTAGAAAATGCCTTGGCAATGAGTGGGTAGTGCCTAGCAACGGGCAATGCTTGGTAATGCGCTCATAATGCCTGGAAATGAAACGTTATGCTTGGCAATACGCGGGTAATGTTTTTGTTATGCCTAGAAATGCATAGTAATGCCTGCCAATGCCCGGGAATGCCTCGTAATGCCTGGCAATGCATGGACAATGCCTGGAAATACCTAGCAATGCCTGGTAATACAGGGGAAATTCCTCGAAAAAGCTTGGCAATTCCTGGCAATGCCTGCAGAATACCTAACCAATGCATGGAACATATTATGCAATGCCTTGGAGTGTCTGTCAATGCCTCGATAATGCTTGGCAAAGCCTGGAAATGCCTGGCAATGCCTAGGTAATGCCTAGCAATGATTGATAATTCCTGGCAAAACCTACCAATGCTTGGGCAATGCCTCCGTAATGCCTAGAAACGCCTTTGCAATACATGGCAATGCGTGACTATGCTTGGCAATGCCTGCCAATGCATGGGCAATTCTTAGGCATGCCTTGATGGATGGAGTTCCTCGAGTCTAACTTAGACTACAAAATCGAATTCTGGCCTAGAAAAACAAACCCGGCAGATGGTTGCTTGTCGAACGACACCCTTATCTCGTGAGGCTGCTCATGAAGGCATACAAGGATTTCGGTGGGTACAACAAAACCAAGCTTTGGTTGGACAATCCATGCTTCTGGCCGCGATGCACTCGCCAAGTCGTCGTGCCTCCAAACAAGGAACTACGACGGATGTTATTTGGAGGAATGCCACGACACCGTTCCACACTTTGCCGGGGACAAGACGCCCAAGAAGCTTGCAAAATTCTACTGATGGGACAAGATGCAGACCGACGTGGCAGCATTATGCAAATCGTGCAACACCTATCAGGGACAAAAATGTTATGGCACGAGGCCACCTTGTCTACTCCAAGCCCTACCCATTCCGACAAAACCATGGGCCGACATGAGCATGGAGTTGGTGATGGGACTAACCGCCACTCCTGAGGGGTATGACTCCATCCTTGTCGTGGTGGACATGTTTTCTAAGGTGTCACACTTAATCCCAACGAAGACCACCATCACCACAAAAGGAAGAGCACGGCTGTTTCTAAATCAGATTGTGCAAATACACAGAATGCCACATACCATCATCAGTGACAGAGACGGCCGCTTCACCAGTCATTTTTGGCGAAACACGATGACACGCTATGGCATTCCAATCCAGCTATCAACGGCGTTCCATCCTTAGACAGACGGACAAATTGAGGTAACCAACCAGACGCTCGAACAACTTCTCTGAAGCTTATGCGGGCCACACAATACCGACCGGGCAACAAAACTACCGACCGCCGAACTCGCATACAACTCCGCCACTTCCACTGCAACGGGTAAAATGCCTTTTGAGGTCGTGTACGGCAAAACTCCTGCCACACCAGCTGGATTACAAAGTCAAAGTAGCATTTCTACGGTTGAAATCCACTGCTAGGAATTCGCAAGCATCTGTGAGGAACACGGCAAGCTAGAAAACCTAGGCAACAGGTTGGGGCAGCGGCGTTGTTGATGTAGTGTGCGGGCTTCCACGCTCGTTGCTTAAGTCTACTGCCCCCTCAGTCTGCTGCTCTAGAGTCTAAGTATGGAAGCTCTGGGTTTGTTGCTCAGAAACGCGCGCGCCAGTGTTAGCGCCAGAAAGCAGCTGAAAAGTGAAAGTGACTGATTAGGAATGGAAAATGAGCAACAATGGGAGACCCCTGCAAGTTCTAGCTCCCCCCCCACTAGTGTAGAACTTGTTAGTCAGCTAACCAGCCGATTAGAAAATAGACGTAGACCTATTTAATGGCAGGCAGGGTTTTCTCGGTGAGCCATGCCAGACGCCCGACAACCCAAAACCCGGGCGTCGGTTTTGCCTGAAAACTGGAACATACCATAATACCGACGCTGCAAACGCAGTCGTGCGGTCAGAATCAGCTAGAAAAACAGCAGCAAGGAGTTATGGCTGCCCGAACCCAGGCTGTACCTACGACAGTCAGCGATGCCAAACAGGGCCATAGAGCAGGAGACATGGACCCTAGGCAGCAGATGATGTTGCAGACGCAATGCCACAACCAGACATAGCGGTAGGTGCATGCAGACAGCATCCGCAGTGGCAGTGACCACTGTCGGCCCGACCGCCGAGGAGGCCTGCCGATGGAGCTGAGCACATCGCCAAAGGGACGAGGCTCCAGCGAAGGGTGAGTGGGCCTCAGCGTGCGTCGGCTCCACCGAGCGACACTCCAGCAGCGTCAAGTCTCGCCGTCAGTCATCTGCACGCCGATGTACACAAGCCGAGTGGACACAACAGAGTACAATGAGAGATACACGAAAACCAACACTCCCCCATGAGTCACAGGCGTAGTGCACATGTGCGGACAGAGACACAATCAACGACCAAACTCCCCCAGGCCAAGCAGAAATGCAAGCAGGGACAGAGAGAGTCACTCACGGACGCATGCCGACTGAACTCATAGCCTTCTTGAACGAGTCGCGCTTCAGTGCCTTGGTCAAGAAGTCAGCCAACTGCTATGCTGTCTCAACCCACACAATGCTGATACTGTCGTCATGCAACAACGAACGCACATAGTGATACTCAACGTTGATGTGCTTTGTGCGTGTGTGATGCACGCCGTCATTGTCGGCGATGGCCATGGCACTCTCATTGTCTCAATGCAACGTGATGGATGTGACAGACTGACACAACTCGGACAATAGACGACGCAACCATACACTCTCCCATGCGCCTGAGCTAAGAGCAAAGTACTCAGCCTCAGCAGTGCTGCTTGCAACACACCCCTGCTTGCCACTGCGCCAGGACACACCTGTGCCGCCAATTCGAAAGATCCAGCCTGTGCGACTCTTACTGTCCGGACTGCCGGCCCAGTCACTATCGGTGTAGCCCACCGCGACAACAGACGGCTGAGGGCGGAACATGAGACCTTGCCAAGGAGTCGAGACGACATAGCGTAGTACTTGGATCGCGACCTTGTAGTGGAGGTTGAGGGACTCACTACTCAAATGAAACTGGAATCACGTCAAAAGGTGAACGTATGAGTGCGCTAGCCCTGAAAATCCATGGCGTCAGTTCCGAAAGAAAAAAAACTTATGTGTCTGGAGTTAGCGAGTTAGCGGGGGAGGGAGCGAGGCTCGACTTTCGAGCCTCGCGTGGCCAGCGTGCCAGCAAGCAAGCAAGCAAGCAACCCTTCCCTAAATTTCTATATGCCCTGTTCGAGCTAGGCACTTAACAAAACACACACACCCAACCAAACCCGAGTCCTGAGGTGAGTAGCAAAATGCTCAAGCACAGTAGAGAAATTCTACGGAAGCAAGATCAATCAACTACAGAATAAATCTTGAGTCTTCGATGCCGATGGGAGACGGTTGGAGCAGCCGATGTGGGTGGAGGGCATGGGACCACGCCGAGGGGAGTCACGTAGCCTGAGAGCGATCTCGGTGCGCAATCCTTCGGGAATAGTTGGTCTCAGCGTGAGTCTCCACTGATCTCGGGATCACCATGCCCTGCGCACCCGAGGACACATGTGTGAGAAGGAGAGAGGGCATGAATTAACACGCCCCCTTGGCCGAGGGTGCAAGAGGCATGCACCCAAGTTGATGTAGTTGTACGGTCAGTGAGGATGATGGGACAGCCTTTGTGAGGAAATCTGCCAGTTGCTCAGCACCCCTAATGCCGCACACGTGAACTACGCCCGCTTCGAGTGCCTTGCGTACAAAGTGATGCTCTACGCTTATGTGCTTCGTGCGTGGATGCAACACTCCGTCATTCGCTGTGATGCGACGAGTTGCTGAGCTGTCGCTATGTAGTGAGACAGCACCCACAAAAAAACCCAATTCATCCAGCAGCCGACATAGCCATATTGCTTCGCATGAGGCTTCCCCAAGTGCCATATATTCAGCCACAGCCATACTCCTTGCCACACACGACTGCTTTGCGCTGCGCCAAGCAACTGCTGTGCCCGCAAGGCGAAAAACCCACCCGCCCCTGCTGCGTGCTGCCTTGTCACGTGCATAGTCACTGTCGCAAAAACCATCCAACAGAGGTGATTGTGATGGGGAGAAAACAAGACCGACAGTGGAGGTGTCTAGCACAAATCGCAACAGTTTCAGGAGTGCCTTGTGATGACTGGTGCAGGGTTGCTGGTTGAACTGGGCGAGCGTGTTGACTGCGCAGGCTATGTCTAGCCGTGTGGTAGTGGCTAGATAGCTCAAGCTGCTGAGTATCTGTCTGTACAGTGTGGGGTCTGTGTCTGGTCCGTAGTCCGTGGTGTTCACATCCAGTAGGTGTGCGTAGACATCTAGACTCATGGGTGTGCACTGTCGAGGAAGATGCTGTACAAGGTGTGCAAAGCGTGCGGTGAGATGAGCGATGAATCGTCCTTGATGCAAGGAGAGGGTGCGTGCCTTGCGGTCCCGTGTGATGGTCATGCCCAAGAAGTCATGTGCCTCTCCAAGGTCTGTCATGCGGTAGTGTGCAGTGAGCAGAGCTTTAGTGTCAAGCACAAGAGGGAGAGAAGGGGAAAGAATGAGTAAGTCATCCACATAGACAATGAGGGAAACAAGTCCCTTTTCTGTCCAGCAAAGGAAGAGTGAGGGATCAGACATGCTTTGGGTGAACCCACCTTTGTCCAATGTGCGCTTGATATCTTTGTTCCAACACCTTGGTGCCTGCTTCAAGCCATAGAGAGCTTTGAGGAGCAGCCACAATCTGTGAGTCCCATCCTCAAACCCTTTTGGTTGCCGTACATACAACTCTTCTTCCAGTGGTCCATTCAGGAATGCATTTTTCACATCCATTTGATGCACTTCCCAATCCTCAAGAGCTGCAATCCCAAGCAAGATGCGACTGCTTGTGTATTTTCCCACTGGGGCATACGTGTCTGTAAAGTCCTGGCTGGGGATTTGGTGGAATCCCTTGGCTACCAACCTGGCTTTGTATTTGTCTATCATGCCTGCCAGGTTTCTCTTGAGCTTGAAGATCCATTTCATGTCAATGGCTTTGCGACCTGGTGGGAGCGGGACAAGTTCAAATACCTTGTGCTCCGACAGAGCGTTTATTTCATCAGCCATGGCTTGTTCCCATTCTTTTGCGTCAGGACGCCCCCTTGCTTCAGCAAGGGTGGTCGGTTCAGTCTGCTCCACGTGAGGAGAATGTGTGCCAACCACATTGTAAAACTGTTTGTAGTTCACCCGAGGCAGGTTTCTCGAGGACCTGCGAAGCTCCACAGGGGCAGGTTCCTTGCTCTGACTTGACGGTTGAGCAGAACTCAAAGAACACAGACCAGGAGGAGAAAGGGTGCTCTGGATCTGGGAGCCCTTCGAGCTTGTAGTTTCAAGGTCTGTGGAATCCAGTAAGTCTGTGGGAACAGGGGAACCTGCCTGTGGTGCGGGAGTGGGTGCAGGAGTCTTTTGCACGTGTGTTGTCCTTTGAGGAGTGAAGACAGGTACACTCACATGCTCGGGGCAATGTTGGGGTACAGAGAGCTGTGGGACATGTCTGAGGGTGAGGAATGCCTTGTACGGCATGTGCTCTAGGAAGGACGCGTCCCGACTCTCCAGAAAACAGTGACTGACCGGATCCCAGAATCTCCATGCCTAGGCATGAGACACTCCGACAAAAACACACCATTTGCCTCTTGGGCTCAACTTGTGTGATCGCTGTTGTTCTGGAAGCCACACGCAGGCCATGGTTCCCCAGACTCTTGCTGGTCTCAAGTCTGCCCGCTCTTTGAACCATCGTTCCCACGGTGTGACCGACTTTGGTAGTGGACCTTGTGGTATCCTGTTCCACACCCAGGTGATGTACTTCACTGCCTCTTCCCAAAATCCAAAGGTGAGACCAGATTCAGTCAGAAGCAGACGCAGTGCAACTCCCAACGTACGGTGCCATCATTCAGCAACACCGTTCTGTTGAGGGGTGTAAGGGGCGGTAGTTTGGTGCACTATGCCTCGTCCTTTCAGTTCTGCGGTCAGTGTGCCCAAGAATTCACCCCCTCTATGCGTACGAAGTACCTTGAGGCTGCAGCCAGTTTGACGTTCAGCATAGGGTATCCATTCAGCGATGGCACGCTGGGCATCAGCCTTCGTGCGGAGCAGAAATGCCCAGCAAAAGCGGCTGTAGTCATCAGTCAATGTCAGTAGGTATTGTGCTCCATACTGGAGGGAGGGGAGAGGCACTGGTCCAGTCAAGTCTGCATGTACCAACTCTAGTGGGGAGATGCTGTCGTGTTCAGACTTGGGAAAGGTTTGTCTGTGTGACTTCCCTTCATGACATTCAAGACAAGTACTGTTCTTCAGTCCGTGTGGGCAGTCTACAGGTGTCAGTCCATGCGCAGGTGTGTGTTTGAGTAGCTCCGTCACCAGTTCCTTATTGATGTGCGCCAGACGCCTGTGTAGCAGATCCGTATGATGTACTTCCGTGCCAGTCATGATGTGCAATTGTGGGCGTGGAGACCCAATGCATGGGAACAGTGTTAGCCTGTAGAGCATGTCAGCATGTAGTGGCCCGTCCATGAGCAACGATCCACTGCCATCAAAGAGCGAACATCGCTGATTCTGCGTTAGTGCGGACATGCCTGCCTGACGATCAAGTTGACCCCCAGACAACAAGTTCACTTTTAGTCGGGGCACATACAACACTCCAGTCAGCCATATCGCCCCTTCCGGCGCTTGCAGTGCAATCGTACCCACACCTTCAACCCGCAGCACTTCCCCAGATCCCGTACGCACACCATCAATATCATGCGCAGCATACAGTGACACAAACAACCGACGATGCAGTGACATGTGATGTGATGCTGCAGTGTCATACAACCACTCATGCATGGGTAGGACGTGTGAGGTGGTGACATGCGTGCAACCCAACTTCTGACCTGCTGCTGGTGGTGTGGTCGGTGGTGCAATTGGCATCAGCTCCTCAGAAGGCGGCCACACTGTGTTTGGAGCAGCCCCTCCAACTGTGGCTGTCCCTGTCTGCTCCGATGCGCGAACTGCCCAGGCTGGAGGTGGAGTCGCCTCTGCGAGCATGGGTGGGGGTGCGTACATCCCCGGGTACGGTGGTGGTGGAAACGGCTGTGGCCTCGGGGGAAATGCCTGAGGGATCAGCAGCTGGGGTGGTGCACCGTAGGTCACTGCTGCAACTGGTGAATGCATGCGGGGCGGTGCTCCATAGCCGCCCTGCAAATACTACTGCGCTGGTGCTGAGATCGGAGGCTGCAGCCACTGCCGCTGCTGCTTGTGATGCTGCTGCTGCCGATGCTGCTGCTGTGTGTACTGGGTTTGCTGCTGTCGCTGCTGCTGCTCCAACATCCGACGCTGAAGAGTAGGGAAAGAGCGCCAGAAGTGGTCTGCCTGACCGCAATAGCTACAAGTACGACCTCCAGAGTTGCGGCCGCGACCATGTCCTCGTCCTCCGCCCCCTTGAGCCTGACGGCCACCGGTGTCCCACCTCTATGCAGTGGTGGCATCCACCTGCGTGACCGCCGCCACTGCATACTGGTGGGTGTAGGCGGTGGGGGTAACTGTACTGGATTCACGTTGCTCTCCCTTGAGGATGTCCTCATAGTTCCGAAGATGCTTGTAGACAACTTCGAGGTTGATGTTTTTGACCTCTGCAACCGGAGTACGACGGAAGAAGTCTCGCCGAAATTCCTTGTAGGCTTCTCCAAGGTGGAGGAGCACCCTGTCAAGCCACTCGGAAACTGAGCAAGATGCCCCCAGCCCCACAATGCGGCGTCGCAAATCCATTGCTTCATCCCAGTAGTCTGACACCGGTGCGCCCGGTTTGGGGTAGAGCGTACCCAAGTTGTCGCGGAAGGTCACTAAAAGCGCCATCCCTTGCTCTTCCTGCCGCTTCAGCAGATGCTGCCAGGCTTCATACGGCCGGGCAGCGCCACTCTGGGAGTCGGCTGGATCCTCTCCCCATTCCCCTTGACGAAACTGTCCTAGAGAGTATCCTTGCGGGTCTGGGAGGGCCCGCACAAGGGCGTTGTAGGCTATCAGCAGCGTCCTGTCACTGATTTCTGCAGCAGGGGACTCGAGGAAGCAATCCTCAAGTCCGTGCTCCTCTGCCCACGAAAGAAATAGCTCCTTCCACGTGAGAAAGTCACGGGTCCCGAGAGCGGGCGGTGTGAGGTCGCGATGAGAACCAAGTCGGTCTACATCCTGCCACGTCACCGCTCCTGAGGTAGTTCCCTGGCCGCCGGCAGAACGACCCTCGTTAGCACTTGGGCGATCGTCGCCGTCGGCGTGGTCCCCATTGCTTACTTGCGGCTCCAACATTGTGCGTTTGGCAAGTGTCTCCCAACTTCCACGCACTAGCGCCTAAGCTTCACCTGGGCTGGCTCTCTTGCCCCCAGACCGTCCTGAGAGAGGGCTGGCGGCTTCCCTTGCGTCGCCCCCTTCTTCCCCCTCTTCACTTCATTCCTCGTTTTCTCATTCAAACGTTGCTCCAGCGGCATCCACAGCCCTGGGCGACCTCACTGACCATGCACTGGTCATGCGCAAGCTGTCCGTCAGCGCTCCAGGCCGCGTCGGCCCTTAAGGGGTCAAAGTTTTTCCCTCACGTCATCGCAGCCGTCAGCTTCGCAAGCCCGGATCTGTCAGCTTTAACAGCTTCTGGCCATCAACTGGGCTCTGATACCATGAGGGACTTACTGCCTTTCAAATGAAACTGGAATCACGTCAAAAGGTGAACGTATGAGTGCGCTAGCCCTGAAAATCCATGGCGTCAGTTCCGAAAAAAGAAAAAAAAACTAAGTGTCTGGAGGTAGCGAGTTAGAGGGGGAGGGAGCGAGGCTCGACTTTCGAGCCTCGCGTGGCCAGCGTGCCAGCAAGCAAGTGAGCAAGCGAGGCCTGCCTTGCTCGCTCGCTCGCTACCTTGGCCGAGGGCGAACTCGCCCTTCATGTCAACCCTTCCCTAGTTTTCTATGTGCCCTGTTTGAGCTTGGCACCTAATGAAACACACACACCCAACCAAACCCGAGTCCTGAGGTGAGTAGCAAAATGCTCAAGCACAGTAGAGAAATTCTACGGAATCAAGATCAGTCAACTACGGAATAAATCTTGAGTCTTCGATGCCGATGGGAGACGGTTGGAGCAGCCGATGTGGGTGGAGGACATGGGACCACGCCGAGGGGAGTCACGTAGCCTGAGAGCGATCTCGGTGCGCAATCCTTCGAGAATAGTTGATCTCAGCGTGATTCTCCACTGATCTCGGGATCACCATGCCCTGCGCACCCAAGGACACATGTGTGAGAAGGAGAGAGGGCATGAATTAACAGGAGAGATGACGCGGCTCCTGAGAAAACTGGGCCATGAAGTTGACGGCAAATGCGATGTCTGGGCGCGTCATCGTCGCCAGGAACATCAGTGACCCGATGACTCGCAGGTACGTGGTCACGTCAACTGGCTCCCCCACAACAGCTGGGTCAAGACTCTTCAGCTTCACTTGACCGTCGGGTGACATGGGTGAGGATGCGCTTGGTACGAGTGGCAGGTCCTCTGCAAAGCGGGTGGACAGCGTCTGCACATAGGCGGCCTGGTGGATGTGCAGGACGCCCTGGAAGCGATCATGCTCGAGCTTCATGTCCAGGAAGACTCTGGAAGATCCGAGATCCTTCATGTGGTAGGCGGCGTGCAGCAAGTCCTTGACACGCTGGATGGCAGCCGTGTCTAGAGACGCAATGAGGAGATCGTCGACGTAAACCAGAAAAGCGGCAAAAGTCTGGCCTCGCGGACTGACAAACAGTGTGGGGTCAGCGGTTCTGCATTGGAGCCCGCCACGAAGGAGCATGCTACTGATTTCTTGTTTCTAGCACCGAGGCGACTGCTTCAGGCCATACAGGGCCTTACGTAGTCGCCAGACTCTCCAAGTGTCATTATCGAAGCCTGGGGACTGCACCATGTAGAGCTCCTCAACCTCAAGTGAACCGTGGAGAAAGGCGTTGCTCACATCCATCTGATGCAGCTCCCACCCATGCTGGGCGACGAGACTGAAGAGCACCCGGCTAGTGGGGAACCGGCCAACTGGGAAAAAAATCTGGTTGTAGTCGACCCCAGGAATCTGGGAAAACCCCTTGGCTGTAAGGCGGGCCTTGTACTTGTCCAAGGACCCATCGGGCTTCCACTTGCGCCGAAAGACCCACTTGGTGCCAATGGCCTTCCGACCTGGAGGAAGGTCGACGAGGTCATACACATGGTGCAGTCGGATAGCGACGAGCTCATCGGCGCAGGCAGCGTCCTAGTGTGCAGCCTCAGGAGAGGCTCGTGCCTCGCGCGGTGTGGCTGGGTCCTCCAGGCGTGCTGTGGAGTAGACTGAGAGAGTGTGTATCTCGAGCCCCACGTGGGATGCGCAAGAGTGCAACCACGACAACGTGCCGATGCTCGTGATAAGGCATGGCGTAGCCCAATGCGGAGCCCGGGTGAAGGTCAGCAATGATGGCCGAGGTGATCAAGCGAAAGGCCTTGGAGCCAGGGTCCCCACTACCGACCGTGGAAGTGGAAGGGACACGTGGGGCCCGTGGGGTCGAGGTGCCACTGAGCACGGTGCAACGGTCTGCGCGCTCACCAATGGTCTGGGTCGGAGGCTGACGCCTGGGCCACGTGTGTAGCGTGGCAGGGCAGGCGATCGCATTGAGTCCAACGGGCCAAAGAAGGCGGACAGGATTGCTGGCCCAGAGGGGCCGGCAGATGCGACCGGGGTTGCTGGCCCAGAAGGGCCAGCGGGCGCAACTAGAGCTACTAGCTCGGAGGGGCCAGCGGACGCAACTAGGGCTGCCGGTCCGGAGGGACCGGCAAACGCGACTGGGGCTGCTGGCCCGGAGGGTTTGGCAAATGGGATTAGGGCTAACAGCCCGAAGGGACCAGCGGACGCGACTGGGGCTGACGGCCTGGAGGGACCAGCGGACGCAACAGGGGCTGCTGGCCCGGAGGGACCAACGGACGCGTTTGGGACTGCCGGCTCAAAGGGACTAAGGTATCTTTCACCCGGAAGTGGCAGAACGGAGGATGGACTCACCACTCCCCCCTGCGACAGGATAGACACGGACGAGCCGGAGCGAATGAGGTCGCGAAGAAACAGGTCCTCAAAGAAGAGGGCATCCCGAGACTCGACAATGCAGTGCCGGGAGGGATCCCTGAAGTGCCAGGCCTTGGACTGACAAGAGATACCGAGGAAGGTGCAGGGTTGTTCGCGGGGGGCGAGCTTGCCGCCCTGCTGCGGCACGGGCAGCCACACAATGGCCACGCAACCCCAGACACGAGCCGGGCGGAGGTCACCGCGCTGACCGCACCAATGCTGGTACGGCGTGGACTGGCGGGGAAAGGGGACCGTGGGGAATCCGGCTCCAAACCCAGGTCATATAGGCCATGGCTTCAAAGTAGAAGCAATCAGAAAGACCAGACTCGACCCGCATGGTGCGGACGACATCGGCCATGGTATGGTTCTACCGTTCGGAGACACCGTTCTAGGCAGGTGTGTAGGGCGAGGATGTCTCATGGTAGATCCTGCGGGAGGAGAGAAAGGTTGTGGCCTCACCCATGTACTCACCACCGCGATTGGAGCAAAAAGGGTGAAGAGAGCGGCCACACTCGTGCTCCGCGACGACAAGCCAGCCCCGGATAGTTGGGGCAACATCGCTCTTCTGTCGGAGGCAGAAGACCCAACGGTAGCGAGAATAATCGTCAGTGAGGGTGAGGACATAGCGGGCGTGCTCGCCAATGGACTTGGTGGGGAGAGGGCCCATGACGTCAGAATGGACAAGGTCGAGAGGGGCGGACGTCCGGGAGGAAGACAAAGGGTACGTGAACCGGTGCATTTTCCCTTGAGCGCAATCAATGCACTCGGTGGGGCACGGGAGGGGGAAATTCTCTGGGTCAAGGCCCTTGGCTGGCTGGGTGCAGAGCATGCTGTCTACGGCGACAGAGTGGACGTGGTAGAGGCGGTGGTGCAAGAGGCGAGTGTGATGAGGAGAAATTGTACTGGTGACAAACACATGGCCTGTGGCGGCCGACTGGGAGGAGACGGAAGGAGAGGAGGAGAGACGAGGTACATGCCACAGGTTGCCACGAGTGATGGCGTGCAGTACGACAAGACCAGACGGACGCAGAAACACAGTGCCAACGCCATGCGAGTGCACAACGTCCATGCTCATGCGGTCAAGGTTAGTGACGGACAAGAGGCTGAGCTCGAGACCAGGGACAAAGAGGACATCGGTCAGAAAGACGTCACCAGAAGGACCACGGAAACGAACGACGCCAACACCACGGACAGGCAACACCTGTCGGCAATATGTCTGGACACCAGAGACATCGCCAACAAGACCGAGCATACTAAAGGCCTCACGAGAGGTCTTCATGTGATGCGTGGCCCCGGAGTCGATGATCTACCCTACTGATCTTGATATTCGATCAAAAATAATTTTTGGGTGCCTTGGCTTCAACGAATTTTTTTTTCATCGAATTCCTTAGGTACCACCTAAATAATTCTTTTGTGAGCAGAATATAAATTTTTCTGTCAAGTCCTGGGTTCGTTGTATAAAATTATTTTGTCCCTCGTATCTGTGTGCACACGTGGAGACACGAGAAGCATAAGATTTTGACAAAATTCATCGAAGTGGAAAATGTTCGCGTCATAGTGAGGTCGGACATTGTCTACAAGGTAACATTGGAAAAGATCGAACACGACAATAGATTGGTCATGTCAGCAAGAACTGGAAGCTACACTGGAAACATCCATGGTCCAACACATTTCTCACACTACAACATCCTCCTCTTCCATCGGGTCCTCTGCAAAGAGGAGCTCCCCAATGAATGGCGCGGCATCTCGCTGAAAGCCCTCCGTGAACACTGGAGGGAACCCTGTCTTTGACCAGGCTGCCTTGACCATGTCCTCAGTTTTTATGAACTGCCATGCATCAGAAAACCACCCGCACGCCTCCTCTTTCAACATGGACATGCCTATGGTAGTGGCTAGTCCTGTGCGTGTGTGGTTAGTGCCCCATGCCGCATACAGCTCCTCAATCTTGTTCTTCAACGGGCGCATGAGGCCAACATCGCACGGTTGCGCCTTGGATGTGCACCCAGGAGGAACGTAGCAGGTGTGCATGTGCGGATAGCTTTGCGTGAGCCACTGCTGGAAAGAGGCGCATGCATGCGGACGCCATGCGTCCAGCACAAGCAGCATGTCCGCTTGTCCCTCAGTGATGCGCAACTCCGCGCACATGCGGCTGTAGTACGGCTGGACTACCCCCCGGATCCATTCCCTCGTCGTCTCGCCATTCGTCCAGTGGTTGGGCGTGAAGGTAAGCAGATGACCAGCGTCGGTCAGACGACGCCCGTTGGGTCCACGTGGGAGTGACCGCTTGCTCCGCCCTCCAAACATCAGCTGCATGGGGAGCATTTCCCCTGTCATGCTGTAGGAGATGAGTGCCGTGATCTGGCGCTTATCGTCCAGCCCAAGGATACCCACGTCCTTGGAACCCTGGGGTGCGTACGTGTGGTCAGCGCTCGGCATGAGTTGGATCCCAGTGTGGTCACCATTCGCAACAAAGAGCGGTTTAATGTTGTACAGGTTGACCATGAGAGCTGCGCGTTGATGGAATTTTAGGACGCGCTGCTCCCAATCCGCAGGCAATTTCTGCGCCGCCGTAGTGCCGCAACGCCATGACCATCCCAAAACTTTTTTAACGAACTTCCTCACCCACGGGCGACCGAAAGCTCGTGTGCCAAGGTCGTGCAGTTCATCTGGCGCGTGGCGGGCGATGACCCCACGGATCTCCTTCGGATGGTCTTACTGTTTAATGCATTTCCAGCCGCACGTGCATCTCGAAGAATGGCCTTGATCTCTTCCACAATCTCGGGCCTTGATGCAAGCCACGCCTGCTTCCCCGGGAACCCCTGTTTACGCTTGCGGTTCTTGGAGATGGGTGTGCTGACCGTCGATGCCAGTGAAGCTAGAACCGCGTCCTTGTATTGCGGCTTGACGACGAGGGTACCCGTCTCGAACCACCCGGCGACCGTTGATGGTGACAGTCGATCGTAGACGCAATGTCCGTCGGGGGTACGGAAGGTTTGGCGCAGATGCTTCACGGCACTGTACGTCGTTTTGTGCTGTTTCATGGCTTGGTAGATGGTCCTGAAATGACCACTACCAAACCAGTCGCAATACGGGCCCCTCTTCAATGAGGACGCTCCGCTGCCACTGTCAGATGATGTCCTTGCATAGGAAAGTTGGATTGCAAGCACCTCTGTGTCCGTGCTGTCGTCGGGTCGCTCATCTGACGTGGCGCTGTCACTGTCGCTGCCGCTGCCGTTGTTGCAGCTGTCCGCACTGGCGCTGCTGTCTTCATCGCTTGAAACGTTGACGGTTGAGTCGTCGTTGTCGCCGTTGCATGCAACAGCTGGTATGGCATGGATGCGCAGTACTCTAGATTGCATCTGAGTCACTGGTGCGCCACGCGCACTCGCAGCGTCCTTGCGTGGTGTTGGGCTGTCGTCTGACACCTTGGCCTTGCCTTTCTCCTCGTACGTAGGTGGACGACGAGGGGTCGGGGCACTCGGTTGCTTCTGCTCCTGTTCCTTTTGCTGCTGCTCCTCCTACTACATGCGAATGGCCTCTGTTTCGTGGTCCTTGGAGCAACCCACGCCGTCAATGCGACGTTGACGTGAAGCGACTGGCGGCGCGCACAAAACAAGTGGTACTGAGCTCGGAATGGATAGTGGAGAAATCACCGACCGTGCGTCCTCGTCATACACTGAAGTGTATGACGTGTTGCATGTCGTAGCGGGTGATCGACTCGCATCAGCAGCAAGGACTCTGACCTTACGAGGTCTCCCCACGGGCCTCCTGGGAGGAGGCGGATGGGCAGGTGGGCCTTGGCGGACAGCCGCCGAGATACGACGAGAGCGCTCCTCCGGAGACACTTTCTGCAAAAAGCGCTCCATGCTGGTGGCTGGGGAGAGTGGACTTGATTCGGTCGGACAAATGGCAGGATGACTGATGAGCAACAGATTCTCTAGTAGCGCAGTTGAAAGCACAGGATCTACAAGTGGTCACTTTCGATGGCGCAGCGCAGAGCACATGACAAGTGTTGGTTTTTTTAGATGTCAAACGTCGGCCATAAGTTCATGTCGATTTGCGCAGCGTACCTGGCACAGAAAGCAACAGAGGACGCTAGGCCATTCCCACGTGTCGACTCGCGTACGTGTGAAGTGCGCTTCCTCGGTAAACGAGGGGCACAAAGGACGTATGTCGGACGTGAGATTCATCCCCCTTGGAAGCTCGTTGTGTGAGTTGTACCGGTTCGTCGTCGAACATTAGGAACACATATTTTCGTTGAACGAATTCTAAGGTGCCACCCAAATAATTACTTTGGCCAATTCCGTGAACAAAAATATGGAACACATAAATTCCTTTTTTGAAAAAAACGAATATCAAGATCACTGCGGAAGGTCTCGGCAGGGACCTAGACCGGGGTCGTCAGATCGCTGACGGTCACATGGCAGCAAGCAAGGGACGCGGACGCGTTGGAAGGAGGCATGAACCAAGACTGCCAATCGTAAAGCCATGCAACGTCGTCATGGGAAGGGGTAGCGGAGGCCATGGGGAGCGATGAGACAGACGAGGAAACGGGACACGACCGTAGCTCAATCTTAGTCATGCAGTGTTGGGCAGGAGAGTAGGAAGTAATGCAACTCGCACTTCCCTCGGGAGGTGGGCGAGGCAGGCCGAGCTGGAATTCGATGAACTGCTCCAACTGAATCTCACGAGAGGACGACCCAGGAGTGTAGACGGAGTGCAAGGAGATGGCGCCGGCGCCTTGGTAGAAGGACGATTGTGCTGGCGCCGACTGCTGGGACACTGGTGTCGGCTGGACTGGCGAAGCAACCGGAGTGGTGGAGCTGCTGGATGAGGTCGAAGTGTCAGAGTCAGCGACTACTACGGCGGCAGAGGAGAGACGGCGCTCCCGCTGGCGATGCATTGTGGCAATGATGCGCGCCTCGTCCGTCGGCAGAGGGTACGTGTACCACCCATTCCCGGGCTGGCCACAGTTGTGGCAGCCCGAGCCTCCACCGCTGGACCCGGTTGTCGGCCGCTGTTGCTGCTGTTGCTGACCCTTGTCTTTCTTGGTCCGACGCTTCTTCTTCCCCAATGACAATGAGGTAGCTGCGACGGGGGAGGCGACGACCACGGAGGCGACGGCAGGGGAGGCGAGAGCCTCCGTGCGCTAGAGGCGGGACAAAAGACGAGCTTCCTCAATCTGGAGGAAGAGCTCATATGCCCAGGGAATGAGGGTGCCCTGGGCCGCCATGGTGGAGAGGACGTCGTGAGAGTAGTGGACAAAGACGTCCGCGTATGTGTCAGTGGCACTACGCTTGATGGTGAGGAGCGCGGCCGGAGGAGGTGGGGCAGAGGTCCCGAGGCGACAAAGGATGTCCTCCGCCAGCGGCCAGTAGAAGGTGACCGTCTCGGTCTCCCCCATGTGCAGTGTGTTGAACTCCCGTAGCAAGCGGCTGGTCTCAGCCTCACTGGACAAGCGATGGGGATGAGTGAGAACATGCCATGCGGTTGCAGGGTCTGGGGTGGCAATAGCAGTGAAGTAGCCTAAGAAGGGCTCGAGGGCGAGGCGGGAAGCCGGAAGGGCAACAGGGACTAGAGCACGGACGGCACGACCAGCGTCATATAACTGGCCGGCCAGGGTGGCGTCACACGGCAGGGTGTAGTATGCCCACAGGCCCTCACCCTCTGCCCAGATCAGGAAGCAAAGCTCCCAGCTCCATAACTCCTCGCCGGCCTAAAGCGTCGACGACAGAGGCGTCTCGGAGTCCTTCCTACGGCCGGCACCCAGAGTGGGGCCAAGGACGGAGGTCACTGTTTGCTGCTGGCGCCGAGTCTGCTACTGCGCCACGTAGTGCGTGGCAGTAGGCACAGCTGGGTTGGCATACCTCACGGGAGGACGACCCACCATCCTTCATCCCTAGAGGGATGAAGGATGGCGGCGCACTAGTGGCAGTCCGAGAGACCAACGACTGCAGTGCCGCAAGCAGTTGCGTCAGGACGGCGAACTGTTGCTGAAGAGCAGCGAGGGGTCAGGGTCATCGCCAACGATGCCAGAGGGTTGCTGCTGCTGCTACTGCTGCTGCTATTACTTCTACTGCTGCTACTGCTGCTCCTGCTGCTACTGCTGCTGCTTCTATTGCTGCTGCTGCTGCTGTTGTTGCTCCTGTTGCTACTGCTGCTCCTGGTACTCCTGCTGCTCCTACTGCTACTGCTGCTGCTGCTGGTGGTGCTACTACTGCTGCTTCTATTGCTATTGCTGCTGCTGCTGCTGTTGCTACTGCAACCGCTGTAAAAAAGGGGGAGTGGGGGTCCCCCCAACAGAGGAGGACCCCTCCCCAGTGGGGCTACCAGCCATGGTTTCATGCCCCATTGTCTTTTTTTTTTGTTGTGCTGACGTCAGCAGTGATGTTAGCTAAGGGTGATGGAGGTCTTGCACCCTTAGGTTTCCTTCCCCCTTTGCTTGTCCCCATTTTTTGTTGTTTTTTTTGTGAGTTGAGGACGTCAGCAGTGACGTCAGTAGTGGGATGCTGACGTCAGTAGTGGCGGTTGTTGGGGCTGTTGCTGCAGATCCTGTTGTTGCTGCTGCTGCTGCTGCTGTTGCAGCTGCTGCTGCTATTGGTGCTATTGGTGCTGCTGCTACTACTGTTGCAACTGCTGCTGCTGCTGCTGTAGCTGCTGCTGCTGCTGTTGTTGCTACTACTGCTGCTGCTGTGGCTGCTACTGCTACGGCTACTACTGCTGTTGCAACTGTGGCTGCTCCTGCTGTTGCTGCTGTTGCGGCTGTAGTTGAAGCAGCAACTGCTACTGCTGTGGGTTGCTACGACTGTTGTGGCTACTACAGTAGCAAAGGCAGCTGCTTCGGCCGCGGCAGCAAAGCTGGTGGGGTGGGGGATTTTTTTCTCTTCCTTCGTCTGTCACAGCGGGCAGCTGTCCGCTGCTTGCTACGGGCTGCTGCTCGCTGGCACCGAGCTCCTGCTCACTGGCAACAGCGGGCTGCTGCTCGCTGGCAGCGAGCTGCTGCTCGCTGGCAGCGAGCTGCTGCTCGCTGGCAGCAACAGGCTGTTGCTCGCTGCGGGCAGCGAGGAGAAGCTGCCGCTGTTGGATGCTGCCGGCAGCTACTCGCTGCTGCTGCTGGTGCAGCTGGCTAGTGCTGCGGCTCGCTGCTGCGGCTGCTGCAGCCTGCTACTGCTGCTGCACGCTGTTGCAGCTACTACTTGCCGCCGCTGCTGCTCGCTGTTGCTGCGGGCTGCTGCTGTAGGCTGTTGGTGCAGGCTGCTACTGCTGCGAGCTGCTCCTGCGGGCTGCTGCGAGCTGCTGCTTCTATCCGCTACTGCAGCTGCATGCAACTGCTGCTGGCTGCTGCTGCCACTGCTCGCTGCCGTTGCGTGTGGCTGTCGCTGCTGCTACGTGCTGGTGCCAGTCATTGCACATGGAAATGAATGAGCAATGCCAGGCACCTAGGAATTGCCTGCAAATGGTTGACAATACTTTTCAATGCCTTGGCAATACATGGCAGGGCCTGAGGAATGCATGCCTATGCCTCAAAATCCCTGGCTATGCCTGGGGAATTTCTGGCAATGCTTGGAAGTGCTTGGCAACGCTTGGAAATTCTTAGGTAATGCAAGGCAATGCACAGCAATACCTGGAAATGCCTTGGCACGACCTGGCTATGCCCAAACAATGCCTAAGCAATGCATGAAGAATGCCTTAGCTGTGCGTGGACAATGTCTGGTGATGCCTTGGCAATGCATAGGCAATGCCTGGTAATGTTTGGCAATACCATGCAATGCCAAGCAAAGCCGAGGTAATGCCTAGCGATGGCTGGTTATGCCTGGTAGTGCCTGGGAAATGCCTGGAAATGCCCCTACAATGCCTACACAATTCCGGAGTAATGCATTGGAATTCATAGCAATGCCTAGTAATACCTGGACAATGTCCATAAATGCATGGCAATTCCTAGCGATCCTTGGTAAGGCCTAGGCAATGTGTGGCAATACCTACACAATGACAAGAAATTCTTGGGAAATTTGAGACAATGCCTGGATAATGCATGGCAATTCCTGTCAATGCTTCGAAAATGCCTAGTAACGCCTTCCATTGCCTTGTATTGCCTGGAAATGCCTTGTAATGCCTGGGTAATACCTAGAAATGCCTAGACATTTCCTAGGCAATGCCAAGCAATGCCTGACAATGCCTGGCTATGCCTTGGAAATCTGTGGCAATGCCTGGACAATGCCTAACATAGCGTGGAAAATACATGGTAATAGCTGGAAATGCTTGGGCAATGCTTGGGCAATGCCTGGAAATGCCTGGGCAACGGTCGGCAGTACCTCAAAATGTCTGGCCAATGTCTGGACAATGCATGGGCAATGCCTCGTTATGCATGGGTAGTGCCTGACCATGCTTGGGCAATGCCTGGCAGTACCTGGCAACGCCTCGACAATGCATGGGCAATGCCTGGGAAATGGATGGATATGCATGGACAATACGCGGCAATGCCTAGGCAATTCCTGGCAATGCCTTGGCAATGCGTGACAACTCCTGGATATGCTTGAGCAATGCCTGTGAAAATTTTGGCAATGCTTGGGCAATACTTGGCAATACTTGGCAATACTTCACAATGCCTTGAAATCACCTCGGTGATCCCTGGCTATGCCTTGGAAATTCTCGACAATGCATGGACAATGTGTACCAATGCTTGGACAAGACCTAGCACTCTCTTGCGCTTAAGGGGCAATGCCTGGCAATGTGTGGATAATGCCTGGGCAATGCCTTGCAATGCCTGGCAATGCTTGGCAATGCCTGCCAATGCCTACCAATCCCTAGGAATTTCCTGCAAATGGTTGAAAACACCTTTCAATGCCTTGGCAATACATGGCAGGGCCTGAGGAATGCATGCCCATGCCTCGAAGTCCCTGGCTATGCCTGGGGAATTTCTGGCAATGCTTGGGAGTGCTTAGCAACGCTTGGAAAATCTTAGGTAATGCAAGGTAATGCACAGCAATACGTGGAAATGCCTTGGCACGACCTAGCAATGCCCAAACAATGCCTAAGCAATGTATGAATAGTACCTTTGCTGTGTGTGGACGATGTCTGGCAATGCCTTGGCAATGCGTAGGCAACGCCTGGTAATGTTTGGCAATACCATGCAATGCCAAGCAAAGCTGAGGTAATGCCCAGCGATGGCTGGTTATCCCTGGTAGTGCCTGGGAAATGCCTGGAAATGCCCCTACAATTCCTACACAATTCACGACTAATGCATTGGAATTCCTAGCAATGCCTAGTAATACTTGGACAATGTCCGGAAATGCATGGCAATTCCTAGCGATCCCTAGCAAGGCCTAGGCAATGTGTGGCAACACCTACACAATGACTATAAATGCTTGGGCAATTTGAGGCAATTCCTGGATAATGCATGGCAATGCCTATCAATGCTTCGACAATGCCTAGTAACGCCTTCCATTGCCTTGTAATGCCTGGAAATGCCTTGTAATGCGTGGGTAATACCTAGAAATGCCGAGACATTGCCTAGGCAATGCCTGACAGTTCCTGGCTATGCCTCGGCAATCTGTGGCAATGCCTGGACAATGCCTAACATAGCGTGGAAAATACATGGTAATAGCTGGAAATGCTTGGGCAATGCTTGGGCAATGCCTGGAAATGCCTGGGCAACGGTTGGCAATACCTCAAAATGTCTGGCCAATGTCTGGACAATGCATGGGCATTGCCTCATTATGCCTGGGTAGTGCCTGACCATGCTTGGGCAATGCCTGGCAATGCCTCGACAATGCATGGGCAATGCTTGGGAAATGGATGGCTATACCTGGACAATAGGCGGCAATGCCTAGGCAATTCCCGGCAATGCCTTGGCAATGCGTGACAACTCCTGGATATGCTTGAGCAATGTTTGTGAATTTTTTGGCAATGCTTGGGCAATACTTGGCAATACTTGGCAATACTTGGCAATACTTGGAAATGCTTGGCAATGCTTGGCAATGCCATAAAATGACCTCGGTGATCCCTGGCTATGCCTTGGCAATTCCTGGCAATGCCTGGACAATGTGTACCAATTCTTGGGCAATACCTAGCACCCCCTTGCGCTTCAGGGGCAATGCCTCGCAATGTGTGGATAATGCCTAGCAATGCCTGGTCAATGCCTGGAAATACATGGCATTGCTAGGGAAATGCCTTGTAATACTTGGCAATGCCTAGAAAATCCTGGTAATGCCTAGCAATGCATGGGTGATGCCTAACAATGCCTTGCAATTCCTTGGCCATGCATGGATGTAATAGGCAATGCTTGGACAATGCCTGGGCAATGCCTAGCAATGCCTGGCCAACACTTGGCAATGCATGGGAAATGCTTAGGAAATTATTTGCAATGCTTGGCTATGCCTTGACAAAGCCTGACAATGCCCGGCTACGTTTGGGCAACGCCAGGCAATGCCTAAAAATGCCTCGAAATGCGTGGAAAGGCCCAGCAATGCCTGGCAATACCTAGACAATGCCAGGTAGTGCCTGGCAAAGCATTGGCAATGCCTAGGATTGCCTTGGCAATGCTTGGGCAAAGCCTGGCCCTTCTTGCCGATGTGGAGCAATGCCTAAGCAAGCCTCACAATGCTCGGCAAAGCCTAGGCAATGCCTGGAAATGCATTATAATGCCTGGGAATGCCTTGGCAATGCCCTGGCAATGCATGACAATGCCTGGTCAATGTTTGGCAATGCCTTGCTTTGCCTGGACAATGTCTGACAATCCCTGGTAATTCTTGGGTAATGCCTTGCAATGTCCATGCAATGCCTCGTAATGCTTGGGTAATGTCTGGCAATGCTCGTCAATGCCAAACAATGCCTGGGCAACGCCAGGTCAATGCATGGCAATGCCTATCATTGTGTGGCAGTGCATGGGGATGCCTGGAAACACCTAGACAATGCTCGGCAATGTTGGCAATGCTTGGAACATACCTGGCAATGCCTGGGCAATGCTTGGTAATGCTTGTCAATGCTTGGCAATGATTGAGAATGCCTGGACAATGCTTGGCAATTCCTGGTAATACTTGTGTAACGAGGTGTCCATGGCTTTTCTCGCAACTTGGCAATGCCTGGACAATGCCCAGACAATGCCTTGCAATGCCTAGTAATGAGTGACAATATTGATGCAATGCATGGAAATGCATGGGCAATGTTTAAAGGTGCCTAAAAATGCACGGCAATGCCTAGATAATGCCTGTGAATTGCCAGACAATGCTTGACAACACCAGGCAATGCTTGGCAACACCAGACAATGCAAGGGAAATGCCTTGCAATGCCTGGAGAATATCTTGGAAATTCCTAGCAATGTGTGGAAATGCCTAGCAATACATGGTAATGCCTGGGCGATGCCTGACAATGCATGGAAGTGCATGGGCAATGCTTGGTAATGACCGGAAATGCTTGGGCAATTCTTGGGAATGGTATTGCCTTGACAATGCCTTGACAATGCCTGGACAATGTCTCGGCAATGCCTGGAAAATGCCTAGCAATTCTTGGGCAAGGCCTTTTACAATTCTTAGCAATGCATGACAATGCCTGGCACTGTCTGGCTATGCCTAAGAAATGTCTGGCTATGCCTAAGAAATGTCTGGCTATG
>SZWC01012962.1:47650-64489 GCA_023375785.1 Penium margaritaceum
TGGCTATGCCTAAGAAATGTCTGGCTATGCCTAAGAAATGTCTGGCTATGCCTAAGAAATGTCTGGCTATGCCTAAGAAATGTCTGGCTATGCCTAAGAAATGTCTGGCTATGCCTAAGAAATGTCTGGCTATGCCTAAGAAATGTCTGGCTATGCCTAAGAAATGTCTGGCTATGCTTATGCAACTCCATGCAATGCCAGTCAATGCACGCACAGTGGGTGGAAATGTCAAGGCAAGACCTGACAATGCCTAGCAATGCCTGGGAATTCCTGGAAAATACCTAGACAATGCCTGGGGAATGCCTTGACAGTGCCTGGACAATGCCTGGCAACGCCTGGGCAGGGCCTAGGCAATGCCGCGCAATGTCTCACAATGTGTGCCAATGCGCGGACAATGCTCAGACAATCCCTAGCAATTCCTAGGCAATGCCTGGCAATACCGGCAAAGCCAGGCAATATGTGGCAATGCCTGGAAACGCTTGGACTGCGTGGCAGTGCCTTGGCAATGCCTAGGCAATGTCAAGAAATTCCCAGGAAATGCCTAGAAATGCCTGGACAACGACTCGCAATACCTAGGCAATGCTTGGCAACCTGTGGGCCTAGCTTGGACAATACCTAGGCAATACCTAGTAATGCCTCGGCAATTTCTTGCAACGCTTGAAAAAGCCTTGGCAATGCTTGGGCAATGCTTAGACAATACCTGGAAAATGCCTCAAAATGTCTAGTAATCCCTTTGCAATGCCTGGCAATGCCTGGGCAATGCCACGCATTGCCTAGCACTGCCTCGTAATGCATGGAAAATACCTGGAAAATGCCTTGCAATGGGTGGCAACACCTCGCAATGTAAGGGCAATGCTTGGTCGTGTGTGGCAATACCTAGCAACACAGGGCAGTGCATGAACAATACCTGGTAATGCATTGGAAATGCATTACCAGGCCTGGAAAATGCTTGGCAATGAATGATCAATGCCTGGCACCAGCACCAGGTATTGCCAACCATTGCCCAGGCATTGCCCAAGAATTGCCCAAGCATTGCCAGCTATTACGATGTATTTTCCACGCAATGTCAGGCATTGTCTAGGCACTGTCACAGATGGCCGAGGCATAGCCAGGCATTGTCAAGCATTGCTAGGCATTGCCTAGGCAATGTCTCGGCATTTCTAGGTATTACCCACGCATTACAAGGCATTTCCAGGCAATACAAGGCAATGGAAGGCGTTACTAGGCATTGTTGAAGCATTGACAGGCATTGCCATGCATTATCCAGGCATTGCCCCGAATTGCCCAAGTATGTTTAGTCAATGTGTAGGTATTGCCACACATTGCCTAGGCCTTGCCAGGGATCGCTAGGAATTGCCATGCATTTCTGGACATTGTCCAGGTATTACTAGGCATTGCTAGGAATTCCAATGCATTACTCGCGCATTGTGTAGGCACTGTAGGGTATTTCCAGGCATTTCCCAGGCACTACCAGGCATAACCAGCCATCGCTGGGCATTACCTCGGCTTTGCTTGGCATTGCATGGTATTGCCAAACATTACCAAGCATTGCCTACGCATTGCCGAGGCATTGCCAAACATTGTCCATGCACAACAAAGGTACTATTCATACATTGCTTAGGCATTTCTTGGGCATTGCTAGGTCGTGCCAAGGCATTTCCAGGTCTTGTTGTGCATTGCCTTGCATTACCTAAGAATTTCCAAGCGTTGCCAAGCACTTCCACGCATTGCCAGAAATTCCCAGGCATTTCCAGTCATAGGCATGCATTCCCTAGGCACTCCCATGTATTGCCAAGGCATTGAAAGGTATTGTCAACCATTTTCAGGCAATTCCTAGGGATTGCTAGGCATTGGCAGGAATTGCCAAGAATTGCCAGGCATTGCCAAACATTACCGAGGCATTTTGGAATGTTTCTCGGGCATGACAAGGCATTTCGGAGGCATAGCCAGGCATTACGATGCATTTCTACGCATTGTTGGTTGTTGCCATGGCCTTGCCATGGATTTCCCGACATTTTCAGGCATTTCCTGGCATTGTCGGGCATTACGCAGGCATTGCCAAGTAATGCTCGGCATTCTTTGGTATTAGCCAGGCGTTTCTAGGCATGGAGCGAACCGCCAAGACGACATCGCTCTTGTGGTGGAGGCTATAGACCCATTGCATCGGGGTGAAGTCATCAGTCACGGTGAGAACATATCTTCCCCAATTACAGGGAGTCTCTACGGGGAGGGGACCAAGAAGCTCCAACTAGACCAACTGTAGCGGACGCAATGCACGGGTATTGGAGTCAGGGTAAATGAATCCATGTATCTTACTGTAGCGGGAGGGCTGGTTCGCCCGTCCCTCCTCGCTGAAGCGAAGGGTGGTTGCGCACCACCCCTTGCGTGAGCGAAGGCTGGCCGGCGGCCAGCATTTTGCTGGCCGCCGGCCAGCCCGCTGCCGGCCGGCAGCTGGCCAAGAGACCGGCCGGCCACTGGCTAGCCAGCCGCCAGCCGCCAGCCGCCGATCGCGGCCTCAGCCCGATCGGCTGCTGAGGCGCCACGAGTGCCTCGAGGGCGAGGCCTCGTGGCCTCGTGCCCTCGCCCCCACTTGCTCTCCTTGCAAGCAAGCGAACGAGGACGAGGGAGGGGGACGAGAGACAAGAGGCAAGAGAAACTGGCGTGAAATTGCCAGCTTGCCTCATACGCGACGATTTTGCGCCAGAACATCAAAACGTCAATCGAAGTTCGCTTGCAACAAACTTCGACATACAATAGCAAAATAACACGTGCGAAAACACGAGTTCAAGGTAAAACCCCCGGTTTGGGTCCCAAAACTAGGGGTAGGGTTAAAAACGGAAATGGGCCTCCGGAGACTCAAAATATTCGAGTCTCCCTGCTCTTGGTCATTGATGACGATTGCCCCTCAGTCCTGCGAAGGGGGTAAACCCCTGACACGGACTGGGAACGCCATTCTATGAACTCCGACGACGACTTCAGAGCGAGAGCTAGAGACCCGACCAGTTACAGTGGTTCTCAGAGCCAGACGACCCCCGCGACCAAGAGTTTGACGGAAATGGCGGCTACGACATATACAAAACGCCGCTGGGAGCTGCAAGTAGGAGCAAAAACGCCAGAAAGGACTACAACATCTATGCTTCACCGTATGAAGTGTTGTAAAGAAGGGCTAAAGAACAGCTCTTTTTTTTTGGGCTTCTTCTCTACAGTCTCTTCTCCATCCCGGTGGGCTAGGGGATTCTTTTGGGACGGGATATGGAGTACCCACCTCCAAAGCCACCTACTTTTTTCCCTCTTCTCAAGGCTCCTTCCACTCCTCTTCAACCAAAAAATGGGACAGCACCTTTCTCCAATACCAGAGATTCTCACGGCCTGAGAGAAAAAGAAAAAGGAGAAAAGCGCTACTTGGAGATTTTTTGGAGGCCGTCACATTGCCGTGGAGCACAAGAAAGGTGCCTCCAAGGGGGGACAAGGTGTGTCAAGAAGACACAAGAAGAGGTCAAGGAAGACCAGAAGACAAGAAGATAAGAAGACAAGAAGAAAAGCAGTCTTTTATTTCTTGACCTTGTACTTGCTTGCTTACCTAGGTTTTCTTAGCTTTCCTAGTGCCGTGAGTCACGGCTTAGAGTTTTGCTTACAAACCCACGACCTTGTGCCGACGTGGCGGCCTGGGAAAACAGAATTTTTAAATAAAGTTACCTCGCCGATTGTGAGAGCAACATTTTAGGAGGCGATTCCTCCTTTAAGTTGTGGGGTGATCCTCACAACGATCTTCACGTGCAGGTTGCACGGGCGACGAGATGGCAAGTGCCGGACCGTCCAAGACCAACAGGGGCAAGGTGGTGACGGCCTCACCACGAGCTCTCGGCGGACTCCAAATTTTGGGAGCCACCGCCGCGAACACGGTTGCCAACCCAAAGGCAACCGTACCACCAAAGGCAACTGCACTGCCGAAGGCAACCGACGCCAACCTCAGCGATACCGAGGAGTGTGCGGAGGCAGGAAAAGGTGCTCGACAAGCACATCAACGCGCACGTGGACGACCTCCATGCAACGGACGACACGATGGAGGAGGATCTCCCGGAGGGGGACTACGTTGAAGAGCACGACGCCGATGATGGCGAAGACGACGAGGATCGCGACCATCGCCATCGTCGTGCGGCAAACTCGAGGCGATTGCTCAAGAAGGGCAAGGCTCCCGCCGCATCGCCTGAAGCTGCCGACGGCAGCGAGACTGCCAAGAGCAGCAAAGGCGCTGAAAGCAGCCACATAGGAAGTTCCACCAAGAACGAGCCGGTTGACGTCGCCGCAAAGGCAATTTGCAATGACCGTCGTAGGCTTGCGGAGTTTGCTGCTGAGGTGTCAGGCCGACTCAAGATCACCACCGACGGTGGAGATAGAGCACCACTCGGAAGAATGGGGGCGGACCCCCCTTATTGCGATGTGGCCACAATGGGGCAGGGCAGCTTCCACTTGAGCGTCGTTGCTGACGACAGTCTCCTCCAAAAGGTGGGACTCCTTGGAGGCGTGTACGCAAACTGTACCCTCCTGCAATGGATAAGGGTGCACGGACAACGCGAGGCACTGGAGGCTATCGTCCATCCTCTGACGACATCAGAGCTCAAGTTCGCATTAGCCAACCTACTGGCCCACGTCGGGCAGAGCATCACGGACCTCGACCGTGATCGCCAGCTGCAACGCTTGGCCGCCCATGAGGCAAGCCACCGATGCAACGACCTTGGTAAGGCTTTGCAGAGCGTGACCCAGGTGTGGATGCAACAGCAAGCGCAGCGTGCCGCAGCTGCGGATGCCACTGCCGGTGGCAGCGACGACTTGCCTACCTCGACGACTTCGGGGCCGATCATGCACACGTCCTTCCTCCACAGTGTGGAGATGTTCCAGAAGGGCATGAAGTTGACCAACTGGCTGAATTACACGGAGCACGTTGTACGTGCCCACAAGGCTCCACTTAGCCAGTGGGGTGACGTTGGCACGACGCGACTTGAAGACAAACTCTTCAAGTATGTGGTCAAGGAGTGGAGTGCACAGCAACCGTACCTCGAGTGGCACCCCATGCCATGGGAGGCCTTCTACGCCATCATGTATAAGAAGTGCACCCAACGTGAGGAGGCGTAGCGCACCTTCCACAAGATCAAGGACTTTAGGTAGCTGGGCAGCTCGCTCAAACCCTACTTGAGTGAGTTCATTGCACTCTTGGAGGAAGCCGAAAGCTTCACTGAGGGCGATGAGACTCAGACCTTCAAGCACCCATGGTGCATGCTGCTGGAGTACTTGCGTGATGGTCTCACCAGCAAGAAGGTGAAGGACAAGACCACCACAACAGCCGCTGGCCTAGCTTGAACAAGCTTGAGGGCATTGCGCGACTACATGAGCAAAGTGTATTCAGCGAACCCGAAGCACTTCTCTGATGCACGGCCAAACGTGCGGGCACAACAAGGTCGCGACATGCACATGGACGCTACAGGGACTGGTGGGTCAGCTAGACAGCAAGGCGGGGTCAAGGGCAAGAAGCCCGCAAACTCTCTAGCCAAGGAAGCTCGTGGAAACAAGGGCCCCAATAACAAGCGCAGCCGTGAGAATGAAGAGCTGCAGGCGGCACTTGAGCGTCACAACGCAGCCTTCCGCAAAGGGCTCTGCCACAACTGCATGCAGCCAGGCCACTTTAGGGCTCAGTGCCCTCAGGCTGCTGGTGGTGGACAAGAGGCCGCGGCGTTAGCTACAGCAACAACACCTCGTGGAGATGGTGCAGCAGGAGGCCGCGGACAGGGCCGTGGACAGGGTCGCGATCGCGGCAATGGGCCCGACTGTGGTAACAGACAAGGCCGTGGGGCGGGTTTCCCCCACCCCTGAGTGACGTTAGTGGGAACCACTTAGGAGTAAAAGTGGATCACGAGGTTGGGTTCATGTTTTCAGATGAGGATGTTAAACAATTTGAGTTTTTCACGAGTTCAACTTTCTCTCTTGTTTTCTCTCCTCTTGTTGAACCGCAATCTACACTTGCTGACCGACATTGTCCACTAAACCTTGCATCTCCGGACGAGATGGATGATCGTACATGCTTAGTGGTGGCGACACCGATCATTCTGTAAGAGTTGTGTGACACAGTGATTGAAGCAAATGCCCTCAACGCAATGAGTTCAATCATGTTTGCAGTGCCTTTATTCGAGGAATTCGACCCAATAAAATTTAAAGACTGGAAGGTGCTAGCCAAATTCACACGTGCCCACAAGATGTGGACTCGAGTGGGTGAATCATAGGAGTTGCAACGCCCGTCGTACAGATTCCGTGTTTATCACAAACTCGGCTTGCCGTCGTCGAGCCTGTTCACTTGGAAGAGTAGAGGCAACATGACGATGCAGTTCAAAGGACACCTAGCTGGTGCTCCCGTGAACTTACTTGCTGACACTAGAGGAGACGACTCTTTTGTTGGCCTTGGCTTTACCCAACAGGTTGGCTTAAAGTACGAGCCATCAAATGGCGTGGTTGTTGTTGGTGACAACCGTACAATACCCGTGATCGGTACTTGTAAAGTGAAGTTTTGTATTCAAGGGTACACATAGAGTGTCACGTTGAAGGTACTCAACCTTCTTGACCCGTTTGACGTGGTGTTAGGTGATCCTTGGCTCCGTGAGAACAAAGCTCTAATGTGCTTTCAATAAAAGCGTTTGATCCTCCGAAAAGGATAGCGCCGATTTCCGTTGATTCCGAGTACGGAATCATCACCGACCCGACTCAAAGTCCATGCCAGCTTGTCTGCCACGCAGGTCAAGAGACGTACTTGACAAGGTTGTCGATACTTCTTGGTGCAGCTGCAGAAAATGGAGGACGACGTGAGGGAAGACACGCCACAAGAGATAAAATCTCTATTGGCGGAGTTCTCGGATGTATTCCAAGACCCACTGGCTGGGCTTCCACCCGAAAGACACATGGACCACACGATTCCGCTGCAACCGGAGGCGACTCCTCTATTCAGACCCATGTATCACCTCAGTCTTGCAGAAAGGCGAGAGGCCGAACGCAAAATCAAAGAGTACCTTGCAAAAGGGTGGATCGAGCCCAGTAGCTCGCCGTACGGTGCGTCGATCCTCTTTGTGAAAAAAAAGGACGGTGGTTTACGCATGTGCAAGGATTACTGGGGGTTGAACAAACAGACAATGAAAAATCGATTCCCCTTACCGCGGATTGAGGACCTTTTTGACCAACTCTAAGGCGCCAAAGTATTTTCGTCCTTGTATTTTTCTCAAGGGTACCATCAAATCCGCATCACAGAAGATGATGTATCCAAAACTGCATTTTGAACGCACATGGGACACTATCAGTTCCGAGTGTTTTACTTCGGGCTTACAAATGCCACGGCGACTTTCCAAGGAGAAATGAACCGAACGTTCGCCAAGCAACTTGGACAGTTTGTCTTGGTTTACCTGGACGATATCTTGGTTTTCTCCAAATCAATGGAAGATAACATAGAACACCTACGCAAAATTCTTGCAATCCTTTGGGAACAAAAGTTCTATGCGAAAGTGAGCAAGTGCAAGTTTGCACAAGATGAGCCGAATACCTTGAACACATCATCGGCAAGGACGGCATCCGTGTGGACCCACAAAAGGTCCAAGCCGTTGTGGACTGGCCACGCCCTGAAAATGTTGGGCAGATTTGGTCTTTCCTCGGCCTTGCAAACTACTTTCAACTGTTCATGCAAGGGTATTTGACCTTGGTAGCACCACTAACTAGGCTCACGCGAAAAGAGGTGCATTGGGAATGGACATCTGATTGCGAGAACGCTTTTCTGGAAGTCAAAGAGCTTCTATACACGGCGCCCGTCCTAGCTCTTCCGGATCCATCGCAACCATGGGAGGTGCAATGTGATGCGTCAGTAGTAGGACTCAAAGCCGTCCTCATGCAGAACGGTCACCCACTTGCGTATGACAGCCGGAAGCTCATCCCCGCAGAAACGTGGCACACAACTGGGGATCAAGAGCTCCTTGAGGTAGTACAAGCTTTCAAGATGTGGCGCTGCTACCTCAAGGGTGCTCAAGGGGGTGTGACGGTCGTGACTGGCCATAATCCAGTGGGGTTTTGCCAAACGCAACCAAACCTGTCAAGACGAAAGGCGCATTGGAGCGAGTACCTGAGCCAATTCTTGTTCACATGGGAATATCGGCCAGGACGCATCAATGTGGCCGATCCACTAAGCCGATAGCCTGTGGAAGTTAAAGCAACCACCGAGGTTGGTGGGTGTTTTATGGCCATTGCAACAACAACAGTACAATCACCAGATCCCCCTGCACCTCTGTGGCAACCACCACGAGAGATAATCCATTACAACGGTTTTGTAAACAGGATCCGGATGGGATACTGTGTGGATTCTTGGTTTCAAGGCTCTCGAAATCTGGACAAGTACGGCTTGGTGGATGCCGCAGGAAGCTTCCGGCATGGAGAACAAGTTGTTGTGCCAAACTCGGGAGAACTCCGAGCAAACATTGTCTCCCAGTTCCACGACCCACTGGTCGTAGGTCATGTGGGACCCCGAAAGACCGGACAGGCACTCTCAGATCACTATTGGTGGCCAGGATAGAGCGTTGATGTCCGTAAGTATTTCATGACATGCAACCCATGTCTTTGGAATAAGGCTAGTAACAAGAAGCCTGTTGGAGTCCTCCAACAGCTTCCCATTCCTGGGACTCCATGGGAGTGCGTCAGCATGGGCTTCATTATTGGTCTTCCGGACACAGCCCATGGCCACAATGCAATACTAGTGGTTGTGGATCTGGAGGGTCGCCTTGGCCTCCTTCACGGCCTCCATGGAGGGAGACGCGATTAGGAGGTCATCCAAATAGCCCAGGATGGCAGTGAACCGCTCAGGCGCCTGTCGGATGAAAAGAGAGGAATCTGCCTCGCCTTGTACATATCTCGTACGAGTCAGAGTGCCTGTGATCTCCCGGTTCCCGCACCGAGGAGACTGTTTGAGTTCGTACAAGGACTTGCGCAAGCGCCAGACCTTGTCACCGTCCTCAAAGCCTGGTGGCTGGGCCACGTAAATCTCCTCATCCAGAGAGCCATGGAGGAACGCATTGTTCACATCAATCTGGTGCAGTTCCCAGTCATGCTGAGCCACCTTACCAAACAGAGCACGAGCTAAGGTCATGCGGCCGACAGGGGCAAAGGTCTTAGTGTAATCGACGCCCTCAATCTGAGAGTACCCCTTGACGACCAAGCGTGCTTTGTGGCGTTCCAGTGAGCCATCCGGCTCCACCTTCTTCCGAAAGACCCACTTGACCTGAATCGCCTTCCTCCCAGGTGGAAGGTCGACTAGCTCGTAAGCTCCGTGCTCTCGGATGGCACGAAGCTCATCCTCACAGGCGGCACGACAGGCGTCAGATCCTCTGATGCGAGGGCGTCCCTCACTGTGCCCGGATCAGGTGCCAATGAGGGAGAGCTCTGAGTGGCGAGTACACACGCCTCAGAACTGGGCCTGACGACCACAAGGTCAGCTCTTGCATCACAAGCGATACAAAACTCGCAAGCAATGAGATCTTCTCCTAGAGGACACATTGGATGTGCCTCTGTGTGATGTGTACGGACACTCAGGCTGAGGGCCTTTGTGCCGGGATCACCACTTGCAACGCTGCAAGTGGAGCGCCTGGCTGCGGGACTTGACACTCGCTGGGCTCCGGAGCCGAATGGTTGAAGGCGACCACAGGGCTCACGCGAGTAGCTTGGGCTCAAAGGGCTGACCGCATACTCAAAGATACGCACTACCACATCCGGTGACGACAAAAGCACATGGACAGGTGATGCAGTGGGAGGAGAGGCTGGTGAATGGATGGGATACGCAGGACTGGGAGTGGCAGCAGGACCGCCCACAGAGACAGGAGTATTGGTGGACAGAGGTACATGGGTGTCTGTGGGGCATGAAGGTGTAGGAGAGGAGACAAGCTGGACGGGAGAGGTCTCTGGGCCGACAGCGATGATCGCCAGGTAATCAAGAGCCACAGACCGAGAAGTAGAGGGGGCTCGAACGGACACATCAGCTGGACAAGAGGTGTTCGTAGGCTCAAACTCCCCCATCCGTCGAGAAACCTCACACATAGGAATGTGTGTGACAAACATCAACACAATTGAGGTCAGATCGCGGTAGGTGAGAGACTCAAAGAAGAGCACATCGCGGGACTCAATAATGCAACGACGGGCGGGGTCCCAAAAACGCCAGGCCTTCGACCCCGGGCAGATACCAACGAAGGTACAAAAGCAATCCCGCGGAGAGACCTTGGACCCTTGCTGATCCTCCATGTACCATACAGAAGCTACTGAGCTCGAGACACGAGCAAGAGGCAGATTGGCACGGTGGCCAAACCAGAGCTCATACGGTGTAACGTGGTCCGGAAGAGGACCGTGCGGGGGGCGCTTCCAGACCCACGTCATATAGGGGAATCATTTGAAGGTGAAGCATTCCGGGAGACCGCACCCAGACCTCATAGCACGAACCGCATCCTCCATGGTGCGGTTCCAGTGGTCAGAGACACTCTTCTGCTATGGAGTGGCAGGAGCAGAGACTTGGTGAAAAATCCCGCGCTTGGCAAAGAAACTGTCCATTTTGCCAAGAAACTCGCCGCTATGATCCGAGCAGAAGGTATGTAGCGAGTGGCGAGACTGACGCTCAGCCATCACTACCCAAAGATGAACCGCGAGACCGGCATCACTCTTCTGGCGCGGACTTTAGACCCACCACATCCGGGTGAAGTCATCGGTCAGGGTCAGGACATATTGGCACCGATCGGATAAGGAATCGACAGGGAGAGGACCGAGAAGGTCCGAATGGACTAGCTCAAGGGGGCGAAGGGCTCAAGAACGGGAGTTAGGGTAGGTGCAGTGATGCATCTTACCCTGAGTGCAAAACAAGCAATCGGTCTTGGACGGCTTCTCGAAAGCGGCCGCGTCAAGACAGAGGGCGGGCTGTGTCCTGATGAGCTTCGACACAGCGTCGGAGTCTACATGACACAGACGTTGATGCAGCAGGCGCTAGTGCTCAGCAGACAGGACACCAGTGACAAATACACGAGCAGGAGGTGAAGGAGAGCAAGGCGAAGAGGAGATCCGAGGAACACGATTTAGATCATCCACATCAGAGGCACGAAGAATAACAATGCGAGTATCAAAAGCAGTCACTATCGTAGAGTCGGTAGTGTGCTCCACAGAGAGTCCCATCAAAGTGCAAGCATGCACAGAGAGCAAGCTGAGCTCAAGGTCATGCACAAAAAGTACGTCGGAGAGATACAAGGGGCTAGACGGACCCTTGAAGCACAGAACCTCAACACCCTGGACTGGCAAGGAATGACCAGAGCCGTTGCGTACGGAATGAACAAACGCCACAGGACCGAGGACAACGAAGTCACTACGACGACATGTCATGTGGTGAGAGGCACCGGAATCGATGATCCAAGTGCCATCTGAATCACGACTGGAGGACGTCACAGTGCAAAGCGCAATGGAACACTCGGCTGCAGACGAGCGCTCGGCAACAGAGGAGGGAGAACAACGAAGGGCACACAGGTGAGACTTAGAAATCGAATCTGTACTATCAGGCCCATCATCATCACATGCCAGCTTTACTCCCCCACACGAGTCATCACGAGAGACGAGAACAGACAAACAACCAGTCTGTGAACCACCCAGCTGTGATGACACACTCGCACCTCCTTGAGAGCAAAGCGCCAGGAGAAAGGAAACTCGGCAATGGTGTGGTCACGGGGGTCCGGGTCTCCGTTGCTCGTCGGTGGGGAAGCGAGAAGTGATGCGGTCGTGGTCTCCGCACGACCGGAGGCTGTGTTGCTCGACGCAGGCCGCTGTGTATGTGCAACCTGAAGACCGCGAGTGATCTGTGTCCAGTCCAGTGGCTACTGGCACTCGGTGTAGCGGTTACCGCCTCCACAGTTGTAGCAATGAAGAGTGCATCCACTGCTACCGCTTAATGATTGCTACTGCGGTGACTGGTGCTAACCCGAGCCACGCTTCTTTCTGCTCTTCTTCCCCTGTGCTACTGCTGCCACACCCAGCGTCTGGGTCAGGATAACTGGGGTGGAAGGGGAAGAGGAGGGCGTGCCAGAGGATGGAGAAGTAAACTGCGAGAGAGGCGTCGGTGGTGACGCGATGACCGGTGCAGCAAGTGAACTCTCCTGGTGGGCGACGGTTGTCTCACGAGCGGATGTCACCTGGGGGAAAAGCTGATGCGCCCAAGGAAGAACCTAAAGGGAGGCAGAAAAAGGCTCGAGCACGGCGTCACTGTACCTCGTGAAGATGTCGGCATGCTCAAGACGGACTCAGGTCATGAGCTTGCAAAGCGCCCACAACTGTGTCCCTCCTGCGGTCCCAAGGTGCATGAAGATGCGCATGGCACGCCGCTTGTAAGTGGTTACGGGGTCGGCAGGTCCCTAACGAAGGGAGTGGAAGGCGCGGATGTGAGCTGCGCGGGTGGCGTGCGTCTCTGCAACAAGCAATGACAATGCCAGCTCCCAGCCCCGACTTGGGTTAGCACCCGCGCCTGTGCCGGCCTCTCCAAGGAAGGGGCGAAAGTCCACGACAGTCTCGCGAGGCATGGCGTAAAGAAGTCAGCGTATTGCCCGAGCCGCTGTCAGTACCTCAGCACGTTCCGTAACCTGGTACTGACTGTGGTGGTAGGGCCAAACTCCCTCTGAAGTGGCTCAGACCTGGAAAAGGGTCTCCCAACAGTCAAAGCCGTCCACGCTGACATATTGTGGGGGCGGTGTCTCGAAATCCTTACGTTGCCGCTCCGTAGGGAGAGCAATTACAGGATGGGAAAGATGAGGGTTGGGGAAGACATCAGGACGAGGAAGTTTTCCAAGGAAGGTCTCAGGCGAAGATCGGATCTCTGGGAATGGGGAATTGGAACGTGTCTGCAATTGGCGAAGACGCTCCTGAAGTACGCCAATCTCCCTCTTGGGAGTGTCATCGTCCATGCCTGGCCTATCAGGGTCCTCCTCCAAGGGATCAAGAAATGGCGGGTCCTGTCCTGCCGCTCTCCTTGGCGTAGATGCTGAGTACTGTGTAGAAGGTGTGACACCGCCGATTACCCCGGAGGTGTGTTGTGGGGCCGTGGACTGACTTTGAAGAAGATCAGTGAGCGTGCGGATGGCGTCGGTCTGCTGGTGCTATATGTGACATATCTCATCTTGCTGATTTTGCAGGTCTACAATGGCTTGCCAGCGTGGGCTCATGATCCTGGAGGAGGAGGAAGAAGGATCTAGTGGTCCTTTGCCCTTGTCATCGGTCGGAGCCATGTCAGCGCTCAGTATGGAGCCGAACGTCATAAATGCTCCAAACGAGAAACCGACAATGTTTCTCGAGGAGTTTCAACGTTCCAAAAAATGGACGCTTGACCCAAAAATTGCCGACGTCAGCAGAGCACATGATGACGTCAACGTTTCTTACGCTAGCGAAAAAATGCTAGCTTTTTATCGCTAGCGTTTTTTATGCCAGATTTTTTGGAAGGTCAAGCGAACCCCGCGTGACCCGTGGGGTTGACCTCGTCACCCCCTGCTCGCGGTTGCGCAGGGACTGCACAGGCCAGCGCAGTGCCACATAGCCCTGCGCAGTACTGCGTAGTTTCTACGTAGCAAAAATTGCGCAACCTCTGCAATGCTGCTGCTACGTTGCTGCAATGCTGCTACTATGCTGCTGTTGCTTCGCTATTGTTGCGCTGCTGCTGCTCCCTCTGTTGCTACTGCGCTGCTGTTGTTTCTCGCCGCTGCTAATGTCGCCGCTGTTAAGAGCTGCTACCGCCGCTACACGCTGTCAGTGCTTGCAGCCGCCGCCGTAAGCTGGTGCTACGAGCTACTACTCCATTTCTTTCTGTGTGTGTACAGGCTGGCAGCCAGACACGGCTGCTGCTACCACCCGGTGCTGTTGTTGCTGCAACAGGAGCAAGTAAATGCCACAGCTCACCCAGCGTGGTGGTGGGGACAAAGTGATGATGTCGTTGTTGAAAAACGACTGGAACAAGTCCCAGGATACGGCGGCGGCGGTGACTCACTGTTGTTGCCGATGTTGCGTCTCTGCAGCACAGCTCAGCGAGAGGAGTCTTGCTGCTTTGATACCATGAAAAAATGCGTGGAAGCTTCCTAGCGATATTGCAGCTGACTAGGCGTCAGTGCCTGCTCAAACGGTGACGACACTCACAAGTCGTGCACAAAACGGCAAGGGTCTGTCTAGGGGACACAAGGCAAAGTGTTAGAATGCTTCAATAGCATTTGCAGACATAGGTGACAAATGACAGGTCCATCGCATAAGTACCTGCTACGGCGCACATTGTTGGTTTATGTGCCACAGACATGTTGTGACCTCTGGCCTAGCTGCATACTCACCGCACTGACGCAAGTGACTGATGCTGGAGGGACATCGGTGCTGACGCTTTACATCAAGTGGTGGTAACTCGTGGGCATTCAGAGAAGACAATCCAGAGTCGCTTGCGAGAAGAGCGTTCCCCCTACCACAGCATCTCACAATATAAGTGCTTGGTGACACTAGGATTTCTAGTGGGTTTTTTGCCTGAGAAAGAGGGGATTGTGGCCGGGTTGCTTTCTCGGCCTGGACTTGCATGTTCTTGAATATTAATGTGGGGAACAGTTCCAGGTTCTACCCTAGCTCGGCGGGGGTGAGAGCGAGGGTGGGCTCGCTGCTCGCTCGCTCGTCACCTCGCCAGCAGCTTAGGGCCCGCGGAACACCTCTGTCACTTGTTACTAAGCTACTTGCGTTTTTTCTTCTTCAAAAATCCGCCGCCGTTTATGGCGCTTTGTCTCTTGCATGCTCAGTCCGTGCTTCCCTCGACCCTCACTCTCCCTCCTACCGGGATCCTCTATCCTCTGGTATCAGAGCAGTGGAGAGAGGAGGTGTTGAGCTCGTGAATCGAGCTCTCGATCTCGCTGTGCGGCCAATCTTCGTCGCCACCACCGCTTCCGCTGCCACTTTAGTCACTAGAAGCACGTTCTCTCCTACTGCAGCTCCCTACCCTCGCCCATTCTGTGGCGGGCAACAGCAGGAGCTACGAGCGGACACTCGCGGGTGTTCACTTCGTTCACCACCGCGGGATTGCTCCCGTCCGCAATGCTGCAGGTCTCAAACTGCCTTATCTACGGCAGTAGCTTGAGCAGCAGCACCACCACGCCCTAAGTAGTAGCCTCCTCAGCAGTGACTATGACTGCGATAGCAGCAGCTGCGACGACAGCAGCCATCGCATTTCTCCCATACACTGTCGCAGATATGCACCCAACAGCAGCAGCAACAAAGTCACAACAACAGTAGTAGCAGCCGCAAAGCGATAGCAGAAACGGCAGCAAGGGGAGCAGCTGTCATCGTCCTCAGCTGCATCAGCAACCGGTGCCGATCCACTTGCAACAACCAATCCACTTGCAACAACAGCAGCAGCAGCAGCAGCAGCATCAAAGAGACAACAACAGCAGTGGCAACAGCAAAGCGACATCAGTAGCAGTAATAGCAGCAAAGCAGCAGCAGCAGCAGCAGCAAGGCGAGAGCAGCAGCAGTAGCAGGTGCTGATCCACTTGCATTAGCAGCAGCAGCAGCAGCAGCAAAACGACAGCAGCAGCAGCAGGTGCCGATCCACTTGCAGCTGCAGCAGCAGCAGCAGCAGCAAAGCAACAACAGTAGCAGCAGCAGCAGCAAAGCAACAGCAGAAGCAGCAGCAGCAGCAAAGCGGCAGCAGGAGCAGTAGCAAGGCGACAGCAGCAACAGCAGCAGGTGCTGATCAACATGTAGTAGCAGCAGCAGCAGCAGCAAAGCGACAGTAGTAGCAGCAGCAGCAGCAGGTGTCGATCCACTTGCAGCAGCAGCAGCAGCAGCAGCAGCAAAGCAACAACAGCAGCAACAGCAAAGCGATAGCAGAAGCAGCAGCAGCAGCAAGGAGACAGCAGCAGCAGCAGCAGCAGGTGCCGATCAACTTGCAGCAGCAGCAACAGTAGCAGCAGCAACGAGACCGCAGCAGCATCCATACATCTCTCCAAATACTGCTGCTGCATTCTCAACTGCTGCACTTTCAGCAACAACTGCAAAGGACGCCTACCTTCCTAATACCTCAACTGCCACACTGGCACACAGTGACGTTCTAGACGCGGCCGCGTTGGTGGAGTACTACAACGGGAGAATGTCGCACCGACGAGAACGACGTTGTCGCGGCATGAGCAGCGACCGGGGGTCTGAGTCCGCCTCAGCACGGTCCGCTCTCGCGTCACGTCATCGTCCGGTAAGCGTCTCCCCTCCCCATTCTCTTAGGGAGGACCCTCTGTTGTCCGGCGATCCCGAGGTTCCTGCTGTCCAGCTGCACTCAGCGTTCACGCAGGACGTCGTTCGTCTTGTGGGCATTGTTACATGCACAACCTCGGCTATCATTGACGCAGCGGCGGTAGCTGCAGCCACCTTCGTCGCCGCCGCTAGAGCCTCGCATGCTCCTGCCGCCACCTCAGCAGGGCGTGCTGCAGATTCGTACACAGAGGCCGCGGTTGTTGCTGGTCCCATTGCTGCAGCGGCTGCTGATATAGGCACACAAATATCTGCTGCAGCATCTGCCATTGCCTCTGCAACGGCCTCAGCTGCGTCAGCCATAGCGGTAACCGCTGCTTCCATTCACACCTCCACCGCAGTCGCCGTCACCGCAGCTTCATCTGCTCCATCTGCCGCCTCCAGCCTCGTCACAGCAACCATCTCCGTCGCAGCAGCCTTCTCTACTCTTGCTGCTGCCTGCACCACTGGAGCCTTTGCTCTGGTGGTGCCCATTGCCTCCACCGTCTCTGTTCT
>SZWC01012963.1:18481-37522 GCA_023375785.1 Penium margaritaceum
GCAACTAGGGTGCAACTAGGGCGCAACTAAGGCGCAAATAGGGAGCAACAAAGGCGCAACTAGGACGCAAGTAGGGCACAAAAAGGACGCAACTAGGACGCAACTAGGGTACAACTAGGGCGTAGCAAGTGCCCAACTAAGGCGAAACTAGGGCGCAAGTAGGGCGCCAATAGGGCGTAAGTAGGGTGCAATAAGGGCGCAAGAAGGGCGGAACTAGGGCGCAACTAGGATGCATCTAGGGTGGAAGTAGGGTGCAACTAGGGCGCGACTAGGGGGCAAGTAGGATGCAGGTAGGGAACAACTAGGGTACAACTAAGGCGCAACTAGGACGCAACTAGGGCGCAAATACGGCACAACTAGGGCACAACTAGGGCGCAACTAGGGCGCAACTAGGGCGCAACTAGGGCGCAACTAGGACGTTTCTAGGGCGCAACAAGGGCGCAACTAGGGCGCAACTAGGGCACAACTAGGGCGCAACTAGGACGTTTCTAGGGCGCAACAAGGGCGCAACTAGGGCGCAACTAGGGCACAACGAGGGTGCAACGAGGGCGCAACTAGGGCGCAACTAGGGTACAACTAGGGCGCAACTAGGACGCAACTAGGGCGCAACTAGGGCGCAACTAGGGTGCAACTAGTGTGTAAGTTGGGCGCAACTAGGGCGCAACTAAGACGTAACTAGGACGCAAGTAGGACGCAACTAGGGCGCAACTAGGGGACAACTAGGGCGTAGCTAGTGTCCAACTGAGGTACAACTACGGTGCAAGTAGGCGCCAGAAGGGCGCAAGGAGGGCGCAACTAGGGCGCAACTACGGCGCAACTAGGATGCAACTAGGGTGCAACTAGTGCGTAACTAGGGTGCAACTAGGGTGCAAGTAGGGTGCAACTAGGATGCAACTAGGACTCAACTAGGGCGCAACTAGGGGGCAACTAGTGCGCAACTAGGGCGCAACTAGCGCGAAACTAGGGCGCAACTAGGGCGCAACTAGGGCGCAACTAGGGCGCAATTAGGGCGCAACTAGGGGCAACTAGGGCGCAACTAGGGCGCAACTAGGGTGCAACTAGGGTACATCTAGGGCGCAACTAGGGCGCAACTAGGGCGCGACTAGGGCGCGACTTGGGCGCAACTAGGGCGCAACTAGGGCGCAACTAGGGCGCAACAAGGGTCCAATTAGGGCGCAACTGGGCGCAACTAGGGCGCAACTAGGGCGCAACTAGGGCGCAACTAGGGCGTAACTAAGGCGCAACTAAGGCGCAACTAAGGCGCAACTAAGGCGCAACTAAGGCGCAACTAAGGCGCAACTAAGGCGCAACTAAGGCGCAACTAAGGCGCAACTAAGGCGCAACTAAGGCGCAACTAAGGCGCAACTAAGGCGCAACTAAGGCGCAACTAAGGCGCAACTAAGGCGCAACTAAGGCGCAACTAAGGCGCAACTAAGGCGCAACTAAGGCGCAACTAAGGCGCAACTAAGGCGCAACTAAGGCGCAACTAAGGCGCAACTAAGGCGCAACTAAGGCGCAACTAAGGCGCAACTAAGGCGCAACTAAGGCGCAACTAAGGCGCAACTAAGGCGCAACTAAGGCGCAACTAAGGCGCAACTAAGGCGCAACTAAGGCGCAACTAAGGCGCAACTAAGGCGCAACTAAGGCGCAACTAAGGCGCAACTAAGGCGCAACTAAGGCGCAACTAAGGCGCAACTAAGGCGCAACTAAGGCGCAACTAAGGCGCAACTAAGGCGCAACTAAGGCGCAACTAAGGCGCAACTAAGGCGCAACTAAGGCGCAACTAAGGCGCAACTAAGGCGCAACTAAGGCGCAACTAAGGCGCAACTAAGGCGCAACTAAGGCGCAACTAAGGCGCAACTAAGGCGCAACTAAGGCGCAACTAAGGCGCAACTAAGGCGCAACTAAGGCGCAACTAAGGCGCAACTAAGGCGCAACTAAGGCGCAACTAAGGCGCAACTAAGGCGCAACTAAGGCGCAACTAAGGCGCAACTAAGGCGCAACTAAGGCGCAACTAAGGCGCAACTAAGGCGCAACTAAGGCGCAACTAAGGCGCAACTAAGGCGCAACTAAGGCGCAACTAAGGCGCAACTAAGGCGCAACTAAGGCGCAACTAAGGCGCAACTAAGGCGCAACTAAGGCGCAACTAAGGCGCAACTAAGGCGCAACTAAGGCGCAACTAAGGCGCAACTAAGGCGCAACTAAGGCGCAACTAAGGCGCAACTAAGGCGCAACTAAGGCGCAACTAAGGCGCAACTAAGGCGCAACTAAGGCGCAACTAAGGCGCAACTAAGGCGCAACTAAGGCGCAACTAAGGCGCAACTAAGGCGCAACTAAGGCGCAACTAAGGCGCAACTAAGGCGCAACTAAGGCGCAACTAAGGCGCAACTAAGGCGCAACTAAGGCGCAACTAAGGCGCAACTAAGGCGCAACTAAGGCGCAACTAAGGCGCAACTAAGGCGCAACTAAGGCGCAACTAAGGCGCAACTAAGGCGCAACTAAGGCGCAACTAAGGCGCAACTAAGGCGCAACTAAGGCGCAACTAAGGCGCAACTAAGGCGCAACTAAGGCGCAACTAAGGCGCAACTAAGGCGCAACTAAGGCGCAACTAGGACGCAAGTAGGGCACAAGTAGGGCACAAGTAAGACGCAACTAGGACGCAACTAGGGCACAACTAGGGCGTAGCTAGCGCCCAACTGAGGCGCAACTAGGGCGCAACTAGGGCGCCAGTAGGGTGTAAGTTTGGTGCAATAAGGGTGCAAGAAGGGCGCAACTAGGGTGTAACTAGGGCGCAACTAGGGTGCAACTAGTTTGCAAGTTGGGCGCAACTAGGGCGCAACTTAGGCGCAACATGGGCGCAAATAGGCTGTAACTAGAGCGCAAGTAGGGTGCAACTAGGACGCAAGTAGGGTGCAACCAGGGCGCAACTAGAGCGCAACTAGGGCGCAACTAGGGCGCAACTAGGGCGAAACAAGGGTGCAACCAGTGTGCAAGTTCGGCACAACTAAAGCGCAAGTGAGGCGCAACTAGCACGCAAGTAGGGCGCAAGTAGTACGCAACTACGGCACAACTAGGGCAAAGCTAGTGCCCAACTAAGCCACAACTAGGGTGCCAGTAGGGCGCAAGTAGGGTACAATAAGGGCGCAACTAGGGTGCAACTAGGGCGCAACTAGGGCGCAACTAGGGCGCAACTAGGGCGCGACTAGGGCGCAACTAGGGCGCAACTAGGGCACAACTAGGGTACAACTAGGGCGCAACTAGGGTGCAACTAGGGCATAACTAGGGCGCAACTAGGGCGCAACAAGAGCGCAACTAGGGCGCAACTAGGGCGCAACTAGGGTGCAACTAGGGTGCAACTAGGGCGTAACTAGGGTGCTACTAGGGCGCAACTAGGGTGCAACTAGGGCGCAAGTAGGGCGCAAGTAGGGCGCAAATAGGGCACAACTACGGCGCAAGTGGGGCACAACAAGGGTACAACTAGGGCGCAACTAGGGCGCAACGAGGGCGCAACAAGGGCGCAACTAGGGCGCAACTAGGGCGCAACTAGGGTGTAACTAGGGCGCAACTAGGGCGCAACTAGGACGCAACTAGGGCGCAGCTAGGGCGCAACTAAGGCGCAACTAGGGCGCAACAAAGGCGCAACTAGGGCGCAAGTAGGGCACAAGTAGGACGCAACTAGGGCGCAACTAGGACGCAACTAGGGCGCAGCTAGGGCGCAACTAAGGCGCAACTAGGGCGCAACAAAGGCGCAACTAGGGCGCAAGTAGGGCACAAGTAGGACGCAACTAGGGCGCAAAATGGGTTCAACTAGGGCGTAGCTAGTCCCCAACTGAGGCGCAACGAGGGCGCAAGTATGGTGCAAGTAGGGCGCAAGTAGGTTGTAACTTGTGTACAACCAGGGCACAACTAGGGCGCAACTACGGCGCAACTAGGGTGCAACTAGGGTGCAAGTAGGGCGCAACTAGGGTGCAACTAGGGCGCAAGTAGGACGTAATTAAGACGCAACTAGGGTGCAACTAGGACACAATTAGGGCGTAGCTAGTGCCCAACTGAGGCGCTACTAGGGCGCAAGTAGGGCGCCAGTAGGGTGTAAGTAGGATGCAATAAGGGCGCAAGAAGGGCGCAACTAGTGCGCATCTATGGCGCAACTAAGACGCAACTAGGTTGCAAGTAGGGCGCAGCTAGGGCGCAAGTAGGGCGAAACTAGGACACAACTAAGCCGCAACAAGGGCGCAACTAGGGTGCAACTAGGCGCAACTTGGACGCAACTAGGGCGCAATTAGGGTGCAACTAGGGCGCAACAAGGGCGCAACTAGAGCGCAACTAGGGCGAAAGTAGGGCGCAACTAGGACGCATATAGGGTGCAACAAGGGCGCAACGAGGGCGCAACTAGGGCGCAACGAGGGCGCAATGAGGGCGCATCTAGGGCGCAACTAGGGCGCAGCTAGGGCGCAACTAGGGTGCAATTAGGGCACAACTAGGGTGCAACTAGGGCGCAACTAGGGCACAACTAGGGCACAACTGGGACGCAACTAGGTCGCAACTAGGGCGCAACTAGGGCGCAACTAGGGCGCAATTAGGGCGCAACTGGGGGCAACTAGGGCGCAACTAGGGCGCAACTAGGGCGCAACTAGGGCGCAACTAGGGCGCAACTAGGGTGCAACGAGGGCGCAACGAGGGCGCAACTAGGGCGCAACTAGGGCGCAACTAGGGTGCAACTAGGGTACAACTAGGGCGTAACTAGGGCGCAACTAGGGTGCAACTAGTGTATAAGTTGGGCGCAACTAGGGCGCAACTAAGGCGCAACTAGGGCGCAAGTAGGACGTAACTAAGGGCGCAACTAGGAGACAACTAGGGCGTAGCTAGTGCCCAGCTGAGGCGCAACTAGGGCGCATGTAGGCGCCTGTAGGGAGCAAGTAGGGTGCAACTAGGACGCAACTAGGGCGCAACTAAGACACAACTAGGACGCAACTAGTGCGTAACTAGGGTACAACTAGGGTGCAAGTAGGGCGCACCTAGGACGCAACTAGGGCGCCCGGGCGCAACTAGGGCGCAACTAGGATGCAACTAGGGCGCGACCAGGGCGCGACTAGGGCGCGACTTGAGCGCATCTAGGGTGCAACTAGGGCGCAACTAGGGCACAACTAGGGTGCAACTAGGGCGCAACTAGGGCACAGCTAGGGTGCAACTAGTGCGCAACTAGGGCGGAACTAGGGCGCGACTAGGGCGCGACTAAGGCGCGACTTGGGTGCAACTAGGGCGCAACTAGGACGCAACTAGGGTGCAACTATGACGCAACTAGGGCGCAACTAGAGCGCAACTAGGGCGAAAGTAGGGCGCAACTAGGACGCATATAGGGCACAACTAGGGCGCAACTAGGGTGCAACAAGGGCGCAACGAGGGCGCAACTAGGGCGCAACGAGGGCGCAATGAGGGCGCATCTAGGGCGAAACTAGGGCGCAGCTAGGGCGCAACTAGGGTGCAATTAGGGCACAACTAGGGTGCAACTAGGGCGCAACTAGGGCACAACTAGGGCACAACTGGGACGCAACTAGGTCGCAACTAGGGCGCAACTAGGGCGCAACTAGGGTGCAACTAGGTCGCAACTAGGGTGCAACTAGGTCGCAACTAGGGCGCAACCGGCGCGCATCCAGGGTGCAACTAGGGCGCAACTAGGACACAACGAGGGTGCAACTAGGGCGTAACTAGGGTGCAACTAGTGTGCAAGTTGGGCGCAACTAAGGCGCAACTAAGGCGCAACTAGCGCGCAAGTAGGGCACAAGTAGGACACAACTAGGGCGCAACTAGGGCACAACTAGGGCGTAACTAGTACCCAACTAAGGCACAACTAGGGCGCAAGAAGGGTGCCAGTAGGGCGCAAGTATGGTGCAATAAGGGCGCAAATAGGGTGCAACTAGAGCGCAACTAGGGTGCAACTAGGGCGCAACTAGGGCGTGACTAGGGCGCGACTAGGGCGTGACTAGGGCGCAACTAGGGCACATTTAGGACACAACTAGGGCGCAACTAGGGCGCAACTAGGGCGCAACGAGGGCGCAACGAGGGCGCAACAAGGGCGCAACAAGGACACAACTAGGGCGCAACTAGGGCGCAACTAGGGGGCAACTAGGGCGCAACTAGGGTGCAACTAGGGCGCAACTAGGGCGCAACTAGGGTGCAACTAGGGCGCAACTCAGGCGCAACTAGGGTGCAACAAAGGCGCAACTAGGACGGAAGTAGGGCACAAGTAGGACGCAACTAGGACGCAACTAGGGTACAACTAGGGCGTAGCAAGTGCCCAACTAAGGCGAAACTAGGGCGCAAGTAGGGCGCCAATAAGGCGTAAGTAGGGTGCAACAAGGGCGCAAGAAGGGCGGAACTAGGGCGCAACTAGGATGCATCTAGGATGGAAGTAGGGTGCAACTAGGGCGCGACTAGGGGGCAAGTAGGACGCAGGTAGGGCGCAACTAGGGCACAACTAAGGCGCAACTAGGACGCAACTAGGGCGCAAATACGGCACAACTAGGGCACAACTAGGGCGCAACTAGGGCGCAACTAGGGCGCAACTAGGGCGCAACTAGGGCGCAACTAGGACGTTTCTAGGGCGCAACAAGGGCGCAACTAGGGCGCAACTAGGGCGCAACGAGGGTGCAACGAGGGCGCAACTAGGGCGCAACGAGGGTACAACTAGGGCGCAACTAGGACGTTTCTAGGGCGCAACAAGGGCGCAACTAGGGCGCAACTAGGGCGCAACGAGGGTGCAACGAGGGCGCAACTAGGGCGCAACGAGGGTACAACTAGGGCGCAACTAGGACGCAACTAGGGCCCAACTAGGGCGCAACTAGGGTGCAACTAGTGTGTAAGTTGGGCGCAACTAGGGCGCAACTAAGACGTAACTAGGACGCAAGTAGGACGCAACAAGGGCGCAACTAGGGGACAACTAGGGCGTAGCTAGTGCGCAACTAGGGCGCAACTAGGGTGCAACTAGTGTGTAAGTTGGGCGCAACTAGGGCGCAACTAAGACGTAACTAGGACGCAAGTAGGACGCAACAAGGGCGCAACTAGGGGACAACTAGGGCGTAGCTAGTGCCCAACTGAGGTACAACTACGGTGCAAGTAGGTGCCAGAAGGGCGCAAGTAGGGCGCAACTAGGGCGCAACTAGGGCGCAACTAGGACGCAACTAGGGCGCAACTAGTGCGTAACTAGGGTGCAACTAAGGTGCAAGTAGGGCGCAACTTGGATGCAACTAGGGCGCACGGGCGCAACAAGGGCGCAATCCGGGAGCAACTAGGGTGCAACTAGGGCGCAGCTAGGACGCAACTAGGACGCAACTAGGGCGCAACTAGGGGGCAACTAGTGCGTAACTAGGGCGCAACTAGCGCGAAACTAGGGCGCAACTAGGGCGCAACTAGGGCGCAACTAGGGCGCAATTAGGGCGCAACTGAGGGCAACTAGGGCGCGACTAGGGCGCAACTAGGGTGCAACTAGGGTACATCTAGGGCGCATCTAGGGCGCAACTAGGGCGCGACTAGGGCGCGACTTGGGCGCAACTAGGACGCAACTAGGACGCAACTAGGGCGCAACTAGGGTGCAATTAGGGCACAACTGGGGGCAACTAGGGCGCAACTAGGGCGCAACTAGGGCGCAACTAGGGCGCAACTAGGACGCAACTAGGGCGCAACTAGGGTGCAATTAGGGCGCAACTGGGGGCAACTAGGGCGCAACTAGGGCGCAACTAGGGCGCAACTAGGGCGCAACTAGGGTGCAACGAGGGCGCAACGAGGGCGCAACTAGGGCGCAACTAGGGCGCAACTAGGGTGCAACTAGGGTGCAACTAGGGCGCAACTAGGGCGCAACTAGGGTGCAACTAGTGTGCAAGTTGGGCGCAACTAGGGCGCAACTAAGGCACAACTAGGGCGCAAGTAGGACGTAACTAAGGGCGCAACTAGGAGACAACTAGGGCGTAGCTAGTGTCCAACTGAGGCGCAATTAGGCACAAGTAGGCGCCTGTAGGGCGCAAGTAGGGTGCAACTAGGGCGCAACTAGGGCGCAACTAGGACACAACTAGGGCGCAACTAGTGCGTAACTAGGGTACAACTAGGGTGCAAGTAGGGCGCACCTAGGGCGCAACTAGGGCGCCCGGGCGCAACTAGGGCGCAACTAGGAGGCAACTAGGGCGCAACTAGGGCGCAACTAGGACGCAACTAGGGCACGACTAGGGCGCAACTAGGGCGCAACTAGAGCGCAACTAGGGTGCAACTAGTGCGCAACTAGGACGCAACAAGGGCGCGACTAGGGCGCGACTAGGGCGCGACTTGAGCGCAACTAGGGCGCAACTAGGGTGCAATTAGGGCGCAACTAGGGTGCAACTAGGGCGCAACTATGGCACAACTAGGGCACAACTAGGACGCAACTAGGTCGCAACTAGGGTGCAACTAGGGCGCAACTAGGGCGCAACTAGGGTGCAATTAGGGCGCAACTAGGGTGCAACTAGGGCGCAACTATGGCACAACTAGGGCACAACTAGGACGCAACTAGGTCGCAACTAGGGTGCAACTAGGGCGCAACTAGGGTACAACTAGGGCGCAACTAGGGCGCAACCGGCGCGCAACCAGGGTGCAACTAGGGCGCAACTAGGGCACAACGAGGGTGCAACTAGGGCGCAACTAGGGTGCAACTAGGGCGCAACTAGGGTACAACTAGGGCGCAACTAGGGCGCAACCGGCGCGCAACCAGGGTGCAACTAGGGCGCAACTAGGGCACAACGAGGGTGCAACTAGGGCGCAACTAGGGTGCAACTAGTGTGCAATTTGGGCGCAACTAAGGCGCAACTAGCACGCAAGTAGGGCACAAGTAGGACGCAACTAGGGCGCAACTAGGGCACAACTAGGGTGTACCTATTACCCAACCAAGGCACAACTAGGGCGCAAGAAGGGTGCCAGTAAGGCGCAATTATGGTGCAATAAGGGCGCAAATAGGGTGCAACTAGAGCGCAACTAGGGTGCAACTAGGGCGCAACTAGGACGTGACTAAGGCGCGAGTAGGGCGCGACTAGGGCGCAACTAGGGCGCATTTAGGGCGCAACTAGGGCGCAACTAGGGCGCAACCAGGGTGCAATTAGGGTGCAAGTAGGGCGCAAGTAGGGCGCAAGTAGGGCACAACTACGGCACAAGTGGGGAAAAACTAGGGTGTAACAAGGGCGCAAATAGGGCGCAACTTAAGCGCAACGAGGGCGCAACGAGGACGCAACGAGGGCGCATCTAGGGCGCAACAAGGGCGGAACAAGGGTGCAACTAGGGCGCAACTAGGGCGCAACTAGGGCACAACTAGGGCGCAAATAGGACGCAACTAGGGTCCAACTAGGCCGCAACTAGGGTGCAACTAGGGCGCAACTAGGGCGCAACTTGGGCGCAACTAGGACCCAACTAAGGCGTAACTAAGGCGCAACTAAGGCGCAACTAAGGCGTAACTAGGACGCAAGTAGGGCACAAGTAGGACGCTGCTAGGGCGTAACTAGGGTACAACTAGGGCGTAGCTAGTGCTTGACTGATGCGCAACTAGGGCGAGAGTAGTCCGCAAGTAGGGCGTAACTAGTGCGCAACTAGGGCGCAACTAGGGCGCAACTAGGGCGCAACTAGGGCGCAAGTAGGGCACAACTAGGGCGCAACCAGGGCGCAACTAGGGCGCAACGAGGGCGCAACGAGGGCACAACAAGGGCGCAGCTAGGGCGCAACTAGGGCGCACCTAGGGCGCAACTAGGGCGCACCTAGGGCGCAACTAGGGCGCACCTAGGGCGCAACTAGGGCGCACCTAGGGCGCAACTAGGGCGCACCTAGGGCGCAACTAGGGCGCACCTAGGGCGCAACTAGGGCGCACCTAGGGCGCAACTAGGGCGCACCTAGGGCGCAACTAGGGCGCACCTAGGGCGCAACTAGGGCGCACCTAGGGCGCAACTAGGGCGCACCTAGGGCGCAACTAGGGCGCACCTAGGGCGCAACTAGGGCGCACCTAGGGCGCAACTAGGGCGCACCTAGGGCGCAACTAGGGCGCACCTAGGGCGCAACTAGGGCGCACCTAGGGCGCAACTAGGGCGCACCTAGGGCGCAACTAGGGCGCACCTAGGGCGCAACTAGGGCGCACCTAGGGCGCAACTAGGGCGCACCTAGGGCGCAACTAGGGCGCACCTAGGGCGCAACTAGGGCGCACCTAGGGCGCAACTAGGGCGCACCTAGGGCGCAACTAGGGCGCACCTAGGGCGCAACTAGGGCGCACCTAGGGCGCAACTAGGGCGCACCTAGGGCGCAACTAGGGCGCACCTAGGGCGCAACTAGGGCGCACCTAGGGCGCAACTAGGGCGCACCTAGGGCGCAACTAGGGCGCACCTAGGGCGCAACTAGGGCGCACCTAGGGCGCAACTAGGGCGCACCTAGGGCGCAACTAGGGCGCACCTAGGGCGCAACTAGGGCGCACCTAGGGCGCAACTAGGGCGCACCTAGGGCGCAACTAGGGCGCACCTAGGGCGCAACTAGGGCGCACCTAGGGCGCAACTAGGGCGCACCTAGGGCGCAACTAGGGCGCAAGTAGGGCGCAAGTAGTACGCAACTACGGCACAACTAGGGCGAAGCTAGTGCCCAACTAAGGCACAACTAGGGTGCCAGTAGGGCGCAAGTAGGGTGCAATAAGGGCGCAACTAGGGTGCAACTAGGGCGCAACTAGGGCGCAACTAGGGCGCAACTAGGGCGCGACTAGGGCGCAACTAGGGCGCAACTAGGGTGCAACTAGGGCACAACTAGGGCGCAACTAGGGTGCAACTAGGGCATAACTAGGGCGCAACTAGGGCGCAACAAGAGCGCAACTAGGGCGCAACTAGGGCGCAACTAGGGTGCAACTAGGGTGCAACTAGGGCGCAACTAGGGTGCTACTAGGGCGCAACTAGGGCGCAACTAGGGCGCAACTAGGGTGCAACTAGGGTGCAACTAGGGCGCAACTAGGGTGCTACTAGGGCGCAACTAGGGTGCAACTAGGGCGCAAGTAGGGCGCAAGTAGGGCGCAAATAGGGCACAACTACGGCGTAAGTAGGGCACAACAAGGGTACAACTAGGGTGCAACTAGGGCGCAACGAGGGCGCAACGAGGGCACAACAAGGGCGCAACTAGGGTGCAACTAGGGTGCAACTAGGGCGCAACTAGGGCACAACTAGGACGCAACTAGGGCGCAGCTAGGGCGCAACTAAGGCGCAACTAGGGCGCAACAAGGGCGCAACTATGGCGCAAGTAGGGCACAAGAAGGACGCAACTAAGGCGCAACTAGGGCACAACTAGGGCGTAGCTAGTGCCCAACTGAGGCGCAACTAGGGCGCAAGTAGGGCGCCAATAGGGCGTAAGTAGAGTGCAATAAGGGCGCAAGAAGGGCGCAACTAGGGCACAACTAGGACGCAACTAGGACGCAAGTAGGGCGCAACTAGGGCGCGACGAGGGCGCAAGTAGGGCGCAGGTAGGGCGCAACTAGGGCGCAACTAGGGCGCAAGTAGGGCGCCAATAGGGCGTAAGTAGAGTGCAATAAGGGCGCAAGAAGGGCGCAACTAGGGCGCAACTAGGGGCCAATTAGGGCGTCACTAGGGTGCAACTAGGACGCAACTAGGGCACAACTAGGGCGCAACTAGGGCGCAACGAGGGCGCAAGTAGGGCGCAACTAGGGCGCAAGTAGGGCGCCAATAGGGCGTAAGTAGAGTGCAATAAGGGCGCAAGAAGGGCGCAACTAGGGCGCAACTAGGGGCCAATTAGGGCGTCACTAGGGTGCAACTAGGACGCAACTAGGGCACAACTAGGGCGCAACTAGGGCGCAACGAGGGCGCAAGTAGGGCGCAACTAGGGCGCAAGTAGGGCGCCAATAGGGCGTAAGTAGAGTGCAATAAGGGCGCAAGAAGGGCGCAACTAGGGCGCAACTAGGGGCCAATTAGGGCGTCACTAGGGTGCAACTAGGACGCAACTAGGGCACAACTAGGGCGCAACTAGGGCGCAACGAGGGCGCAAGTAGGGCGCAACTAGGGCGCAAGTAGGGCGCCAATAGGGCGTAAGTAGAGTGCAATAAGGGCGCAAGAAGGGCGCAACTAGGGCGCAACTAGGGGCCAATTAGGGCGTCACTAGGGTGCAACTAGGACGCAACTAGGGCACAACTAGGGCGCAACTAGGGCGCAACGAGGGCGCAAGTAGGGCGCAACTAGGGCGCAAGTAGGGCGCCAATAGGGCGTAAGTAGAGTGCAATAAGGGCGCAAGAAGGGCGCAACTAGGGCGCAACTAGGGGCCAATTAGGGCGTCACTAGGGTGCAACTAGGACGCAACTAGGGCACAACTAGGGCGCAACTAGGGCGCAACGAGGGCGCAAGTAGGGCGCAACTAGGGCGCAAGTAGGGCGCCAATAGGGCGTAAGTAGAGTGCAATAAGGGCGCAAGAAGGGCGCAACTAGGGCGCAACTAGGGGCCAATTAGGGCGTCACTAGGGTGCAACTAGGACGCAACTAGGGCACAACTAGGGCGCAACTAGGGCGCAACGAGGGCGCAAGTAGGGCGCAACTAGGGCGCAAGTAGGGCGCCAATAGGGCGTAAGTAGAGTGCAATAAGGGCGCAAGAAGGGCGCAACTAGGGCGCAACTAGGGGCCAATTAGGGCGTCACTAGGGTGCAACTAGGACGCAACTAGGGCACAACTAGGGCGCAACTAGGGCGCAACGAGGGCGCAAGTAGGGCGCAACTAGGGCGCAAGTAGGGCGCCAATAGGGCGTAAGTAGAGTGCAATAAGGGCGCAAGAAGGGCGCAACTAGGGCGCAACTAGGGGCCAATTAGGGCGTCACTAGGGTGCAACTAGGACGCAACTAGGGCACAACTAGGGCGCAACTAGGGCGCAACGAGGGCGCAAGTAGGGCGCAACTAGGGCGCAAGTAGGGCGCCAATAGGGCGTAAGTAGAGTGCAATAAGGGCGCAAGAAGGGCGCAACTAGGGCGCAACTAGGGGCCAATTAGGGCGTCACTAGGGTGCAACTAGGACGCAACTAGGGCACAACTAGGGCGCAACTAGGGCGCAACGAGGGCGCAAGTAGGGCGCAACTAGGGCGCAAGTAGGGCGCCAATAGGGCGTAAGTAGAGTGCAATAAGGGCGCAAGAAGGGCGCAACTAGGGCGCAACTAGGGTGCAACTAGGGCGCAACTAGGGTGCAACTAGCGTGCAACTAGGGTGCAACTAGGGCGCAACTAGGGTGCAACTAGTCTGCAAGTTGGACGCAACTAGGGCGCAACTAAGGACAACTAGGGCGTAAGTAAGGCGCAATTAAGAGCGCAACTAGGGGACAACTAGGACGTAGCTAGTGCCCAACTGAGGCGCAAATAGGGCGCAAGTAGGCGCCAGTAGGACGCAAGTAGGACGCATCTAGGGTGCAACTAGGGCGTAGCTAGGACGCAACTAGGGCGCAACTAGTGTGTAACTAGGGTGCAACTAGGGTGCAAGTAGGGCGCAACTTGGGCACAACTAGGGCGCCCGGGCGCAACTAGGGCGCAACTAGGGGCCAATTAGGGCGTCACTAGGGTGCAACTAGGACGCAACTAGGGCACAACTAGGGCGCAACTACGGCACAACTAGGACGCAACTAGGGTGCAACTAGGGCGCAACTAGGGGCCAATTAGGGCGTCACTAGGGTGCAACTAGGACGCAACTAGGGCACAACTAGGGCGCAACTACGGCACAACTAGGACGCAACTAGGGTGTAACTAGTGCGCAACTAGGGCGCAACTAGGGCGCGACTAGGGCGCGACTAGGGCGCGACTTGGGCGCAACTAGGGCGCAACTAGGGCACAACTAGGGCGCAACTAGGGCGCAACTAGGGCGCAATTAGGGCGCAACTGGGGTGCAACTAGGGCACAACTAGGGCGCAACTAGGGCGCAACTAGGGCGCAATTAGGGCGCAATTGGGGGCAACTAGGGCGCAACTAGGGCGCAACTAGGTTGCAACTAGGGCACAACTAGGGCGCAACTAGGGCGCAACTACAGCGCAATTAGGGTGCAACTAGTGCACAACTAGGGCGCAACTAGGGCGCGACTAGGGTGCGACTAGGGCGCGACTTGGGCGCAACAAGGACGCAACTAGGGCGCAACTAGGACGCAACTAGGGCACAATTAGGACGCAACTGGGGGCAACTAGTGCGCAACTAGGGCGCAACAAGGGCGCAACTAGGGCGCAACTAAGGCGCAACTAGGGCGTAACTAGGGCACAACTAGGGCGCAAGTAGGGCGCAACTAGGGCGCAACTAGGGCGCAACAAGGGCGCAACTAGGGCGCAACTAAGGCGCAACTAGGGCGTAACTAGGGCACAACTAGGGCGCAAGTAGGGCGCAACTAGGGCGCAACTAGGGCGCAACTAGGGCGCAACTAAGGCGCAACTAGGACGCAAATAGGGCACAAGTAGGACACATCTAGGGCGCAAGTAGGGTACAACTAGGGCGTAGCTAGTGCCCAACTGAGGCGCAACTAGGGCGCAACTAGGGCGCAACTAAGACGCAACTAGGGTACAAGTAGGGCGCAACTAGGGCGCAAGTAGGGTACAACTAGGGCGTAGCTAGTGCCCAACTGAGGCGCAACTAGGGCGCAACTAGGGCGCAACTAAGACGCAACTAGGGTACAAGTAGGGCGCAACTAGGGCGCAAGTAGGGCGCAAGTAGGGTGCAACTAGGACACAACTAAGGCGCAACAAGGGCGCAACTAGGGCGCAACTAGGGCGCAACTATGGTGCAACTAGGGCCCAACTAGGGCGCAACTAGGGCGCAACTAGGATGCAACTAGAGCGTACCTAGGGCGCAACTAGGACGCAACTAGGACGCAACTAGGGCGCAACTAGAGCGCAACTAGGGCGCAAGTAGGGCGCAACAAGGGCGCAACGAGGACGCAACTAGGGCACAACGAGGGCGCAACGAGGAGGCAACAAGGGCACAACTAGGGCGCAACTAGGGCGCAACTAGGATGAAACTAGGGCGCAACTAGTGTGCAACTAGGGCGCAACTAGGGCACAAGGTCGCAGTTAGGGCGCAACTAGGGCCCAACTAGGGTGCAACTAGGCTGCAACTAGGGTGCAGCTGGGGCGTAACCAGGGCGCAACTAGGGTGCAACTAGTGTGCAAGTTGGGCGTAACTAAGGTGCAACTAAGGCGCAACTAGCGCGCAAGTAGGGCACAAGTAGGACGCAAATAGGACGCAACTATGACACAACTAGGACGTAGATAGTGTCCAACTAAGGCACAACTAGGGCGCAAGAAGGGTGCCAGTAGAGCGCAAGTAGGGTGTAATAAGGGCGCAAATAGGGTGCAACTAGAGCGCAACTTTGGCGCAACTAGGGCGCAACTAGGGCGTGACTAGGGCGCGACTACGGCGCGACTAGGGCGCAACTAGGGCACAACTAGGGCACAACTAGGGCGCAACTAGGGCGCAACTAGGGTGCAACTAGGGTGCAACTAGGGCGCAACTAGGACGCAACTAGGGCGCAACTAGGGCCCAACTAGGGCGCAACTAGGGCGCATCTTGAGCGCAACGAGGGCGCAACGAGGGCGCAACGAGGGCGTAACGAGGGCACAACAAGGGCACAACAAGGGCGCAACTAGGGTGTAACTAGGGCGCAACTAGGGCGCAACTATGGTGCAACTAGGGCGCAACTAGGGTGCAACTAGGGCGCAACTAGGGCGCAACTTGGGTGCAACTAGGACACAACTAAGGTGCAAATAAGGCGCAACAAAGGTGCAACTAAGGCGCAACTAGGGCGCAAGTAGGGCACTAGTAGGACGCAGCTAGGGCGCAACTTGGGTACAACTAGGGCGTAGCTAGTGTCCAACTGAGGCGCAACTAGGGCGAGAGTAGGGCGCAAGTAGGGCGCAACTAGGGCGCAACTAGGGCGCAACTAGGGCGCAACTAGGGCACAACTAGGGCGCAAGTAGGGCGCAACTTGGGCGCAACTAGGGCACATCTAGGGCGTAACTAGGGCGCAACTAGGGGGCAAGTAGGGCGCAACTATGATGCAACTAGGGCACAACTAGGGCTGAACTAGGGCGCAACTAGGGCGCAACTAGGGTGCAACTAGGGTGCAACTAAGGCGCAACTAGGGCGCGACTAGGGCGCGACTAGGGCGCGACTAGGGCGCAACTAGGGCACAACTAGGGCTGAACTAGGGCGCAACTAGGGCGCAACTAGGGTGCAACTAGGGTGCAACTAAGGCGCAACTAGGGCGCGACTAGGGCGCGACTAGGGCGCGACTAGGGCGCAACTAGGGCGCAAGTAGGACGCAAGTAAGACGCAACTAGGGCGCAACTAGGGTACAACTAGGGCGTAGCTAGTGCCCAACTAAGGTGCAACTAGGGCGCAAGTAGGGCTCCAGTAGGGCGTAAGTAGGGTGCAATAAGGGCGCAAGAAGGGCGCAACTAGGGTGTAACTAGGGCGCAACTAGGACGCAACTAGGGCGCAACTAGGGCGCAACTAGGGTGCAACTAGGGTGCAATGAGGGCGCAACGAGGGTGCAAGTAGAACGCAACTAGGGCGCAACTAGGGCGCAACTAGGGCGCAACTAGGGGGCAACTAGGGCGCAACTAGGGTGCAACTAGTGTGCAAGTTGGGCGCAGCTAGGGCGCAACTAAGGCGCAACTAGGGCGCAAGTAGGATGCAACTAGGGCGCAACTAGGGGACAACTAGGGCGTAGCTAGTGCCCAACTGAGGCGCAACTAGGGCGCAAGTAGGCGCCAGAAAGGCGCAAGTAGGGCGTAACTAGGGCGCAACTAGGACACAACTAGGGCGTAGCTAGTGCGCAACTGAGGTACAACTACGGTGCAAGTAGGCGCCAGAAGGGCGCAAGTAGGGCGCAACTAGGGTGAAACTAGGGCACAACTAGGACGCAACTAGGGCGCAACTAGTGCGTAACTAGGGTGCAACTAGGGTGCAACTAGTGTGCAAGTTGGGCGCAACTAGGGCGCAACTAAGGCGCAACTAGGGCGCAAGTAGGATGCAACTAGGGTGCAACTAGGGGACAACTAGGGCGTAGCTAGTGCCCAACTGAGGCGCAACTAGGGCGCAAGTAGGCGCCAGAAAGGCGCAAGTAGGGCGTAACTAGGGCGCAACTAGGACACAACTAGGGCGCAACTAGTGTGTAACTAGGGTGCAACTAGGGTGCAAGTAGGCCGCAACCAGGGCGCAACTACGGCGCCCGGACGCAACAAGGGTGCAACTAGGGGGCAACTAGGGCACAACTAGGGCGTAACTAGGCCGCAACTTGGGCACAACTAGGGCGGAACTAGGGCGCAACTAGGGTGCAACTAGTTCGCAACTAGGGCGCGACTAGGGCGCGAATAGGGCGTGACTTGGGCACAACTAGGGCACAACTAGGGCGCAACTAGGGCGCAACTAGGGCGCAACTAGGTTGTAATTAGGGCGCAACTGGGGGCAACTAGGGCGTAACTAGGGCGCAACTAGGGCGCAACTAGGGCACAACTAGGGCACAACTAGGGCGCAACTAGGGCGCGACTAGGGCGCGGCTTGGGCGCAACTAGGGCGCAACTAGGGCGCAACTAGGGCACAACTAGGGCGCAACCAGGGCGCAACTATGCCGCAACTAGGGCGCAACTAGGGTGCAACTAGGAAGCACATTGTGTTTTCATTGATCATTCTAAAGTCTTTATGCATTTCAATATTTTTTCCTAACTTCAATGTGTATTACGTAAGCTTGTTCACGCTTTGCGTGCAACATTAATGTTTTGTTTTGTCTTCTCTTTTTATTCCACTTAATCTCCGGCTTCTGGGGGTTTTTTAAGAGATATGAATATAAATGTTCCATGTTCTTCAAAACAATTTGTTTCGCCAAGCTTTTGGCTGTGTTAGGATCCTTTCCTTATGGTTAGATACATAAATTGTGTTAGGATACTTTCTGTAATGTAACCAAGGAAGTAGAGTAATGTACTCGGTTTGGTCTGGTAGGTGTGAATCCTGCATAAGACTGCGCGCACAGAAGTATAAACTTGGTTATGGTACCTTTCTACATTTATTCCATTGAGATGGTCGGGCTTGTCTCATTGTCCCAGTTAGGTAATGAGAGTGGGCCCCAAAACTGTATGCGTCACAGGCAGTACAGCTCCTCTTCGTTCTACGTCGTCTGCCACGGCGCTGTTGACGCGGCTTCCCGCAGGCCGGGCACGGGAACTGGGCTCGCTCTCGTGGCCCTGACTCAAAGGAAGCCCAAGCCACGTTCGCGCGGGCCTCGACGATGCGCGCATGCAAACGTTGGGCTCGCTTCAAAGCGGGACATCGGCCAGGCCTTGAAGTTGCCTCGACGCGCGAAAAGTGCTCTGTTGCTCTGCTTTAGCTTGCCCTGCCAACGGTCCTCTCGCTCAGTGCTCTGTTCTTGAAGCCTTCCTCCGGATTCACGAAGTGGGCCTGACCAGCGTATTCACACGACCACTGGTGGTAGTCTGTTGGCCGGAGAGCGTGCGACATGGAGGCGAGTCACTTGTACCCGACTGCGGAGCGCAAGGAGGTTGCGGCTGGCCGATTCGAGTGGCCAGCCGGAGTTCGCGTCCGAGGACCACTGAAGCCCGAGTACGCAAGGATTCTCACGCCAGGTCTGTTGTAAATTCAAGTGCATAACGGCGTCCTCAGCTCGTATGCGTCCAAGAAATGTGGCCTGAAGCGAACCTCTCATGTTGCGAATGTTCGCAGAGGCCGTTTCGTTTGTCGCGCGTCTCGCGAGGGAGTTTCAGCCGCGTGTGAACTATGTCCTGGCGTGTCGGAACGCCTCTCAGGCTCTCTATGACCAGGGCGAGCTTCCTGGATTCGCCCCTGAAACTGTAGCTCTGCGCGAGGGTGACTGGAAATGCGCACCTACGCCCCCCGTCCTTGCTGACCGTCGGGTCGAAATTACCGGCCCCGTTGACAGGAAGATGGTGATCAACGCTCTCAACTCCGGGGCAAAAATGTTCATGGTAAATGTCTACTCTGCTCCTTGCCCCCCCCCCCCCCCCCCCCCCCCCCCCCCC
>SZWC01012964.1:31183-46225 GCA_023375785.1 Penium margaritaceum
TGTCTCTCATCATAACCCTATGAAGCTCTCTATGATCATACTCTCAACCAAGCTTCGGGCAACATTGAAGACTCTGCCCACGTGGAAGAGGTATTTTGTAGATCTTCAGTCTCTCTCTCTCCCTCTCTCTCTCTCTCTCTCTCTCTCTCTCTCTCTCTCTCTCTCCCCCCCCTCTCTCCCTCTCTCTCCCTATATCTCACCATACCCCTTTGAAGCTCTTTATGATCATATTCTCGACCAAGCTTTGGGCAGCATCGTAGACTCTGCACACTTGGAAGAGGTATTTCATAAATCTTCTCTCTCTCTCTCTCTCTCTCTCTCTCTCTCTCTCTTTCTCTATCTCTCTCTGTCTATCACTCTCTCATACACACAACACCAACACACCCCCCACACACCCATGCACACACACACACACACACACACACCCATGCACACACACACGCACGCACACACACCCAATGTCACTTTTGAAAACGCAAAACTATGCCGAAATTTCATTTCCAACTTTTGTCTAAAGTTTGTTGACAATGGTTACTACGTAACCCAAAAAAAGGTAAAATATTTCGCCTCTACATACACACAAGTGCCAAGATACGAATGAGGTATAGTCAGGGTCGATGGGTCTATAATCGAGCGACGCGTGTGAAGTCGTGTCGTGAGTGCCGGATTTAAGAAGCTCCGCCGAGGAGTCGGGGGACTTCGAGAATCGGCAGCGAAGATGAGAGATGCATCTCCATAAATCTCGATATTTCTCGATGTGTCCAGAATTTGACCAAAAGAATGTGAAACTTCTGTCGACGATTCTCGAAAGGTCTCGCCGCATGGTGGGCTATTTCTGTAATGACAGAAATGCCCACTTAGAAATGTTAGGGACTCGTGTACGTCTGGTACGTAACAGTATATGTTACAACTATTATGCGAAGAGAAACCTATGTGATACAAATGAGTAAATCTAGGTGGAAATGAATATTTCTAAGGGCAGTTCAATCTCAGGGCCGTGTTTGATGATGCGGCTCCATAAGACAGCCCTTTTCTCTCCATCCTCAACGAATGGGCCCCAACCGCCAATCTCATCAGCAGTGGAGCCCTGTCGTTTGATCTCAGTGACGACAGGGCCCTTCGAACGGATCCTGCTTGTGAGAATCTCGATCCAGTGTTGTCGTAAGCCCTTGACCAACCAGAGCAAAGGTCGAGTCATCAGCAAAACATTTTCGGCATTAACTTTGATATTAAGACGTCCTTTCTCACGCTAGTTTTCCTTTTTAAAACACATTTTCCAGTTGGTGCTCGACGACTAGATGAATTCCATGCCGAACTACAGACCCATGCAACGGCCCGATTTCTTGTCACGAAAAGGAGTCACCAGCCAGTACAACAGTCGGCAGAGTTTATTCGCAAGGGATTCCAACGGGCCCTCGTGTTGGTCGCCGTCCAAATCCGGGCTTCCTTGCTGATGTATCCGACAATACGGGTCCTCGCGTTGAGACATCTGATAAATCCGACCCTCTAGGTCAATTTATCCTATTTTTAAAAAGTTGTAAATACCATGTACCCATATTCTTCTCAAAAAAGTTTGATTCCCCCCCACCTCATAACAATAAGCCCCATTTGGCCCTACAGCGAAAGAATTAGCCCCATTCACCCTTGCCTTACAATGATAATTCGCATTCGCCCTTTCTACACTAATAGGGGTTAAGGTCTAATAAAAAACAATATTCCCTTCTCATTAGGCAGAATGTCGACGTCGCATGGCATGTGATGGCTTCAACATCAACTTTTTGAAGCCCAAAAATCACAAACGCCTTTATAGAGGGATTCATGATGATTGAGGGGTGGTTTGCAAACAGACTCCATGGGGCGTCCAAGATGTTACGTAATAGACATACACGAGTCCATAATCTTTCCAAGTGGGCATTTTTTTCATTATACAAATAGCCCACCGTGTAGCGAGACCTTGATTTTCACTCCGATGGTTGAGGACAATTCGGCCAACTACCCTCGCCCTTCGGTGATACTTCTCATACTTTCTGATAGCTTTGACCACCGTCGAACTTTCGAGAATCGTAGACAGAAGTGTCACGACATTTCCGTCAACTTCTCGACGCATAAATAAATCTCGAGATTTATAAAGATGCATCTCGCATCTTTGCCGTCGATCTTCGAAGCCCCCCGTTTCCGCGGCGGAGCTTCTCGATCCAACCACTCGGAACAAAACTCCACACGTGTCGCTCGACAATCAACTCGATGACCCCCACTGTCTCATTTGTAACTCGACACTTGTACATATGTATCTGATCATTTGGACACTTCTCATCGAAGTATACTTACCGCTAATCATAAATTGCTCATGTCCCAATTTCCCAAACCGGTTTCTACTTGTAACATCTAACTGTTCACCATATACTCTCCATTCGGCAAAACATTTGGTATCAGAGCGCGGTGGTAGTAGAGAGGCATCTGACTACTTCACCCATCCGGAGGACTACCTCGCACAAGCCGTCAGTGCATCTCGCACGTCAAGACTTCGCAGACTTAGCGACCACGACGTGAAACAAGCGAGCGCATCCGATGACCAGGGGGTCTTTGGCGATATCTTAGGCCAACGAGAAGTAGAACGTGCCTATGCATGTGAATTCTAAAACGGTAGAGAACGCTAGCGTGGCAGGCTATGCGGAAGCTGTGTCAACCCCAACGGCTCCGATGACCAACCCGGTCACGAATCCGACGGCGGTAAACCAGCCGTCCTTACCAACTGCCTTGACGACGGTATCAAGAATGAAAGGTGGCACCGAACGATAGGCGCGAATTAACGAGGAACTGGCAAACCGTATCTCCATGCTGGAGGGGATCAAAAACCATGTGCTTCAACAACTCATCGTCGTGATGGAGGTTCTTCGCAACGCAAGCGCGTGGGAGGCGGTGCTCGTCGATAGAGAATTACCAAACTCTTGAATGAACGCAAGACTCGTCCGGCCCTATCCGAACCGTTCAATCCTGCAAATTCTAAAAGACCGATGATTTTGATGTGGCTGACGAGCTTGGAGGTATACTTTACCGCTGATGAGGTCAAGGACGATTGAAAAAAAATTGACCTCCCGGCCGTACTTCTGTGTGGCATGGCATTAAGTTGATGGTGTGACCTAAACTCCATCCAACGGCTGCAAGAAACTAGCGATGCCTCATTGACGGCCGAAGGCACCCATCTCAAACCGGCCACCGCAGGTGTTCTACCCTTGGAGCAAATCAACCTGCAATGGCAAGACGCACTGACATCACCAACAGATTGGAGCGAATTCTCGCACAAAATGCTTGCACATTCTGGACGGCTGAAGGATAATTCGAACTCTTGGTACAAGCTCAGATGCCTCCGTCAGCAATCTAGCGTGACAGAATAGATGCGGAGATTATGTGAGATCATCAATAGTGCAGAGATCACCCCGATGAACTCTGCTTTCACTACAATGGCCTCAAATTAAACATCCGGCAAGCGATCACCATTTTTGGCATCCACAACGATCTACCACAAATAATCGCACGAGGTGAAAACCTCAACAACACTGACTACAACGCTTGGATCCAAGAATCCTATGACTGGTGAACTCCAAAGCATAATTATTAGGGGAACGGAAATGGCCAGTCAAGGGACTCCTCGACTCTGATGGAAGTAGACGTTGTCGACCAAATAGATACACGCACCTGCTACAACTGCTGAAAATTTGGACATATCGCTCGAAACTGCCGAAGCAAGCAGCACGTAAAAAAGGGGGAGGAGTTGTAGAAATATGAGTCAGGAGACAGGAAAGGGCAAGAGTGAAAGGCGCGACTCGTGTCCGACAGGAGCGATCTGCATTGAACGATCACCCATTTGAATATTTCATGACGCCGCAGAGGGTTTTTTAGATCGCAAAGTTTGACGAAGGATACGAGGACAACCAACCAGCCATACTGCTCGGGGTTCCAAGAATCGTATAATGGTACTAGCACTGTTAAATGGAGTAACCTTTTACAAATTTTAAGCAACGATATAGTTCGAAAGCTGGGTTTGCAGACCGAACAAGTGGTGTTTGAAGGAAAAAAACTCAGCGGGAGAATACAAAAATGAAGACTCTGAGAACCACTACGACTACAAGTGGGAGATTTACGAGATGTAACGGTCAGGAGGTCATGTCCAATGAGTGATCACAATATCATTCTTGGATGCGATGTCATGTACCGGCACAATCTGCAAATCGACTGCAATAATGGCAACGTCTACGTGGAAATCGATGACATGAAGCAAAAACTTCCGCACGTGGGGCAGACGTCGACAATTGAAGCAGCAAAGGTGGAAGCAGCAGAGGAAGCCATAGCAACGAAGAAGTGACGACGAGTGTGGCCAGTACCACTCAACGTGGCCAAATTATATATTTGACGAGGAGCTCATGCGTGGCTTGTGCATCTCGAGCCAATGGAGGAAGAGGACATGGCAGCAGCTTACTCATCAGCCTCAACAACCTCATCAGCTTCATCGGCCTCATCGGCATCAACAAAGTTTACAATGGTTCCTGAGGAGTTTTGCATCTCTCATCCAAGAGTTTGTGGATGTCTTCCCTGATGACCTTTCAAAAACCTTACCACCTCAACACAACATCGACCATCGCATCGAACAAAAACCGAGCAGCCGACCCTCAGTCCAACGGGCCTATCGAATGAGCAACCATGAGCTGACCAAGCTCCAAAACCAACTACAAAAGATGCTCTTTCAAGGGTTCATCTGCCGATCCACGTCACCATACGTTGCACCGGTATTGTTTGTAAAACAATACTAGTGAGATGCGGATGTACGTGGACTACAGGGCGTTTAACGACGCTACCATCAAGAACCGCTACCCTCTTTCCCGTGCAGATCAACTTTTCGATGAACTCCGAGGAGCTCGAATTTTCACCAAAAACGACCTACGCAGCGGTTATCACCAATTCCGCTTGGCAGATGCCGACATTGAGAACATGGCGTTGAAGATCTGGAAAAGCCAAGGAAACAATCATGTTTTTAGACCTCTAGGCGAGAGAGGTGTAGACCAGGATGCGTGTACATTCATTGAGTTCTCTGCATGCCCATTATGTTTTGGGTAGGAAATCATTGAGAAGAATTTTCTCTTGTTTATTCAAGTTTAATGCCACTATGAGAGGCCGTGCACTATCTTCACATGCTTTTGTTTTGAACCCGAATCAGATGCACTGGTGAATGGGTGCAATTAATTCTTATTTCATGATCTTTGTGTGCTCCTTCTTCCTGGACTTTCCCTTTTAGTCCCGGTTGATTGAGAAGCAGACACATATTCATCCCATAGGAATTTGAAACATATTCAAATGGAATCCTTGGCAGACTAGGAAAAAAATGTAGTGCTTGATGATGTCAGACTATTCCGTCTGAATGCGCACATGCAGTTTATCCATTATGTCTGAGCACCTTCCAAGCAGGGATCTACACTCGACGTGTTGCCAGCCGTGCGCTACACTCCCATAGCCATGGAGTGAGCCGCCCTTGATACTCGTGCATGGAACTCAATTTTTGTTACTAGGTTGAAATATTATGACTGAATTTTATGCTAAGGCAACAAAGCTTTGATACAAAGTAGGTAGGCGTAGTTGCTGGGCTAGCAAGAAAGCAGGTGACGAGCAACAACGTACGCCATGGATCGGGGAACGCTCACGACTTAGAAAGTGTAGTAACAAGTCACAGCTCGACAAGCGAGAGTAAGTGTGAGCGAGGTGGTGAGAGCCGGTTGACCGGGCCACCCACGCGAGACAATCGTCGTGGGGCCCGGACGCCACCCAGGGATCGAACCCGACCCTGGAGCGAGCGAGCTCCAGGCGGTTTCTCACACGTCGGCCCAAGCCGGACGTGTGGTCCCGAGGGATCAGCAACCCGGTTCACCACTCTAGGAACATGCAAGCATGCAATCAACTAACAAGCATGCATTCCCACAAGTTGTATCCCCTTTTAGTATATGAGTGTATTACTAAACTAAGGCATGTGACAAGACTGGTGCTGAAGCCACAACTTGGCAGCTTGAGGGAGGCACATCCTCTCTGATCTTCATGCTGCACCACAGTCTTGCACCAGGGAGCCTTAATCCAGATCAATCACCTGCAGTGGTGAGGTGTGTGTATGAATGGAGACAAGAGGGCACTTGCGTGTGTTTGTGACAATAACCAACACTCCCCCATGACCCACAGGCGAACATGCCTCGCACACACAAAACATGGAACGAGGTGAACAGCACAGGGATCACATCAACCGACGGCGTCACGAGAGCGCAGCAAGCCAACAGCATGCACGGCCGCTTTGAACATTCCACTGCTGAGCGCTTTGGTGAGAAAGTCTGCACGCTGTTGACGAGTGTCGACCTTGACGACCTGAACTTCACCAGCAGCAATGCGCTCGCGTACAAAGTGATGCTCAATGTTGATGTGCTTAGTGCGAGAGTTATGCATGCCATCGTGCTCAGCGATTGCCTTCGCACTCTGGTTGTCACAGCGCAGGGTGATGGAATGAATGGGAACACGCAACTGCTGCAACAAGCGGGACAACCACACACTCTTACATGTACCTGCACCCAGTGCCACATACTCTGCCTCACTGGAGCTCCTAGCAACACAACCCTGTTTTCCACTCTTCCAGGAGACTGCAGTCCCCCCGACGAGAAAGATATAACCAGTGCGACTGCGAGCATCTGTGTCATGTGCCCAGTCGCTCTCTGTGTAGCCGTCAACGACTATAGAGGGCTGAGCACGGTAGCAGAGTCCTACGCGTGCAGTGGACAACGCGTAGCGGACGACGCGCAGTGCGGCCTCGAGATGCTTCTGCCGAGGCTGCTGTGAGAACTGGGCAAGGAAGTTGACCGCGAAGGCCACATCTGCCCTAGTGGTGGTGGCAAGATACATGAGGGAGCCGACAACACTAAGGTAGTCGGTGACGTCGAAAGGCTCTCCCAGTTGTGCTGAGTCCAATGACTTCAGCAGGCGCTGACCTGCTGAAGTCATTGGTGTGGATGCGGTGGGAACGTCTGCGAGCAGGGGAGCAAAACGCTCCCCCAGCGTGCGTATGTACGCGGCCTGGTGCACGTGCAGAGTGCGACGCTGACGATCACGCTCAAGCTCCATCCCCAAAAACACTCGTGCAGGACCTAGGTCCTTCATCTTGTACACAGACTGCAGCAGGTTCTTCACTGACTGGACAGCTACCGGGCTGGGTGAGGCAATGAGCAGGTCATCAACATAGACCAACATTGCAACAAACGGCTCTGAGGGGGTGCTCAAGAAGAGCGCTGGATCGACCGTGCTGCGACGGTAGCCTCCCCGTTCGAGAGTCGAGGAGATCTCCATGTTCCAGCATCGCGGAGACTGCTTGAGCCCGTAGAGGGCTTCGCGCAGTCTCCAGACCTTGCTTGTGCTATCGGTGAAGCCAGGGGGCTGGATCATGTAGATCTCTTCATCGAGCTTCCCGTGCAAGAAGGCGTTGTTGACATCCATCTGCTCCAGTTCCCAGTCGTGCTGGGCGACGAGATTCAAGAGTGCTCGAGCCGTGGTGTATCTCCCGACCGGAGCAAAGGTCTCATCAAAGTCAACGCCGGGGATCTGGGAGAACCCCTTTGCTGTGAGACGTGCCTTGTACCGGTCGACAGTTCCATCGGGCTTCAGCTTGCGCCGAAGGACCCATCGGGCGGAGACTGCCTTGCGACCTGCAGGCAGATCCACTAGCTCAAAGACTCCATGATCTTGGAGGGCTGTGAGCTCCTCTTGCATGGCCTTCTCCTAGAGGTCAGCGTCTGCTGCCTCACGAGCCTGCCGGACAGTGGTGGGCTCAGGAGGGAGAGTGGGGAGGCCAGCAGCCGCAAAGCATGCGGCGACATAACCAGCGACAGAAGACTCAAGAGCACTGTGAAACTCGTGGGCTACAAGAGCATAGCCAACTGCAGAGTTTGGGTGCACAACGCTCACAGATAGGCCCAGTGCGTCAAGGCCGGTGGGGCGCGCTGACGGACCAGGTGTGGAGGGTGTGGCTCTCGAGCGAGTGACTCGCTGAGAGGCAGTGGATGAGCCTGCCGGGAGAGGCTCAGTAGGTGCCCTAGAGGAGGAGGGCTGAGAGGAGGGAAGAGCATGAAGTCTCCCCCCACGAGTATAAGGCTCTGGGCAAGGGGGCCGAACCTGAGGCTCACCGCCTGCAGTGGTGTCAAGCACCGGAGAAACTGCAGGGCCAGGGGATGAGGTGGAAGTGGAGGGAGCAGTGGACTTTGCGGGAGTGGGTGCCGAGTGTGAGGACTCGGGAATGGCGGTAGACGGCAAGGACACAGGGCTGCCGGCTGAGGACCGGGGTGACTCGGACTCCGGGGAGGGCGCTGAGGCCCCTGACCCGGAGGAGACTGAGTCCTCGTCACTGTCCGGAGGAGTGACAACAGGGGACGCTGTCTGAGGAGAAGACGTGGACGCACGGAGATCGGAGGCTGGAATAGACCCACCCCCCCCAAGCCGACAAAGCGAGGAGAGAGACGACGGAGGAGGGACATGGGACAGGTCACGGGGAAAGACATCCTCAAAGAAGAGGGCGTCACGCGACTCGATGACACGGGAGCGGTCGGGGTCCCAGAAACGCCATGCCTTAGACATGGGAGAGACGCAAAGAAACGTGCAGAGGCGCGCACGAGGACTCAGTTTGCCATCACGAGAGTCCTACGGCAACCAGACAGCAGCCAAACAGCCCCAGACACGAGCCAGACGGAGGTCAGCACGGCGGCCATACCAGCGCTCAAAGGGGGTGATGTGGGGAGGAAGGGGACCGTGGGGGACACAGTTCCATACCCAGGTCATGTAGCACATGGCCTCGAAGGAAAAGACGGAGGAGAGGGAGGACTCGCTGAGGAGAGTACGAACTCCATCAGCGAGGGTGCGATTCCAGCGTTCCGAGACACCGTTCTGTTGGGATGTGTAAGGTGCCGAGGGCTCCATACACACCCCACGAGAGGTGAGGAAGCGAGCGGTGGGACCCATGAACTCGCCACCACGGTTACAGCGAAAGACTTTGAGCCGGCGGCCACAGGCCAGTTCAGCCTGTGGCAGCCACGACTCAAGTATGGAGCAGACGTCACTCTTTTGCCGAAGTGCAAAAACCCAGCGCATTCGAGAGAAATCGTCTGTGAGACAGAGAACATAACGTCCGACACCCCGAAGGGCGTCATGGGCAAGGGGTCCCATGACATCAGCGTGCAGGAGGTCAAGCGGGTAAGACGTGCGAGACTCAGAAGTGGAGAATGGGGAGCGGTGCATTTTGCCTTGAGCACAGTCGAGACAGTCAGTGGGGCAGGGTGCAGAGAACGTGTCGGCATCAAGGCCATTTGCAGGCATGTCCCGAAGCAGACTGTCAATGGCAGCAGTGTGAATGTGACAGAGATGACGATGGAGCAACTGTGCATGTGCAGGAGTGAGGGAACGGGCCACATGAACAAGAGCAGTCGTGGAGGGATGAGGTGCAAACGAGGGTACGCAGAACAGACGGTCACAGCGAGTGCCTCGCAGTAAGACACGACCAGTGCTGCGATTCATAACAGAGGCAACACCACGACTGGATGAGAAGTCCATGCCCTGGTCATCGAGAGTCGTAACAGACAGCAGACTGATCGCAAGAGCAGGCACATAGAGAACGTCAGGGAGGAAGAGCTCCCCCCTAGGGCCAACGAAGCGGACGACACCGACCCCCTGGACAGGGAGAAGGTGGCCACAGCCAGTGCGCACAAAGCGAACAGAACCAACAGGACCCAACGACACAAACACTGAACGACAGGAAGTCATGTGGTGGGTGGCTCCTGAATCAAGAATCCAGAAGCCACCCGTCACACGGACAGACGCAGGGTCACGACTCACAGCAGCAATGGCAGAACGTGGAAAAAGGCGCTGGCCACAAGCAGCAAGGCAACGAGGGAGAGTGTACGACTGCCAATCCTCAATCCATGGGACATCATCTGGAGGACACCCCTGAACATAACCGGAGGGGGGTCCACGAAGAGACAAGTCAACAGCACACGCAAGGCCCTCCTCGAATGAACGTACACTCTCACCTCCCTGATCACGGAGGTGACGCTGGTGGATGGCGTGAGAGAGCGCAGAGTCCAACTGGCGCTCGTCCTCAGGGGGTCCGGTGATGAGTGCGGCAGAGGAGTGTGGCTGGGGACCAGGAGTGGGGGACGCCCATGATGGAGGTGAGTAGAAGCCGGAAGGAGGCCCAAAGTAGACAGGACCTCCAAATCCCGGGGGCACACCCCAGGGTGTAGGTGGAGACGGTGCAGAGAGGACAGTGATGTAGGCAGCTGCTGCAGGGAATGGAGAAGACGTGTGCGTGGAGCTACGACTGGACCCCGCGGAGGTGGAGGAGCGGGCAGAGCCTCCACCTGACCCTGAAGAGCGTGCCCAGTGAGCACGCATGGCTGAGGCCAGGCGTGCATCATCTGGTGGTGCAGGGCACTTGGGCGCTGCATGACCAGCGGCGCCGCAGTTCCAGCAAGTGACAGTGCTGGAGGAGGAGGAGTGGGATGCCGTGCTATCAGAACCGTGACCTTTGCCCCCTTTCCCCTGTCCTCCACCGCCAGAGCCACCTCCTCGGCCTTTACCTTTGTTGCCCCCCCCACCACGCCCACTTCCTTGGGAAGCAAGGGAGGTGGCAGTGGTAGTGGAGGTGGAGACGGAGGATGAGCTCGAGGCTGAAGAGGTAGAGGAGGAGGGAAGTGCGGTGGTCGCTGCTGCAACAGCTGCACGGTGGATGCGTTTGTTCTGCAAGGAGCTCCACCAGTCAGTGAGGCGCTGTGAGGTGAAGTCCCACAAAGCCCCAATCCCAGGGGGTGCGTCAGCAGGAACAGGCATTGCCGCCAGACGCTCCAACTCTGTGGCCTTCACTTCGCGAAAGATGTCGCTGAGTTCAGGGATGAGACCGTTGACGATGGAGAGGACAGCGGGGAGTTGGCCTGGGGTGGCTTTGCCGAGGTAACGCAGCAGGCGGAGACTGCGAGCCCAGTAGGCGTCAGCAGTCTCGTCAACACGCATGGAGAGCGTGTTGAACTGGACGGTGAGGACGCTCTGTGCCGCATGTCCAGTGACTGTCGTGCGCCGCTTGATCAGGGCATAAGCCCTAACTGGGTCAGCGGGAGTGCGGCGTGCAGTGTCAGCATTGTAGGATCCAATCTCATCAGTGAGATCGTCTGGTCCGGCGCGAATGAGGACTCGAACCGCTCGCGCTGACTCAGAATTGACAGGCACGAAGGGTGGGACAGCTGAGGGATTTGGTCCATGGTAGTATTCCCAGAGTTGTTCTCCTTGCGCTCAGGCACTAAAACGAACCTCCCAAGAGTGAAAAGTGAGACTGGGTGTGAAGTGGGGTGGAGTGGAATCAAAGTCAGGCTTGCGTTGCACTGCTGGGGCAAGCGCTTTGGCTGCAGCAGCGCCAGCAGCTGCGGTGACTGCAAGTGGATCAGAGGTAGATGTGCCAGCGGCAGTGGAAGCGGAATCGGGAGAAGTGGAAAAAGCGGCAGTAATGCTAGCGGACTGAGTGCTGCGCAGTGTGGGCTGCAGGCGATTCAGAACCAAGTCAGCAATGTGATCGGCGAATGTCTCTTGATCAGCCTGCTCAGCCTTAAGTTTTTCCTCAGCAACCCGCTGAGCACTGAGAGCTGCCTGTAATGCAGTGCGCTCACGCTGAAGCTCAGCCTGCAGTGCTGTGTATTGGTCATTGTCGACTGGCATTGTGCCAGCGACGTGACTCTGCCGAAAAAATTTCGGCAGAGTTTCCCTTGCCCAAGTGGGCCTGGGAAGTAAGAGATCGGTGTTGAAAGTACGCTGCAAGGCAACAACCTGAACGCACGAACACGCCAACACAGGGAAGGCAAAGAGTGCGGAAGAGCAGGAAAAGGCAGGCTCACCACGCACTGCGGTGCAGAGAGAACAGTGGTGGCAGTGCTGCAGCAGCTGAGGAGGAGACGACTGCGACAAAGGACGATGTGGTGACGACGAAGCAGGCTACACCTGTCAGAGCTGCACCTGACAGAGCGACGATGATAGTAGCGATCAAAACCAACAGTTGTAGGTGCTGAGTGACTGACGGTGATGTGGATGGTAGAGAGGCTGCCTGTGTTGTGGAGGCGTTAGCGGAGCCAACAGCATTGGAGAGTGCTGTAGCTGCTGAGGCTGCGGCGGATGCAACTGCGTCTGCTGCTACAGCAACCTGAGTGGCTATGTTGACGGCAGAGGCCGCCAAGGGTCCCTGGTCAACCGCTGCAGTATATGCGTCAATGGCTCGACCTGCAGCAGTGTTGGCTGGTGCACGTGCGGCACGTGTTGTGGCTGCAAAGGTAGTGGCAACGGCAGCACTGGACGAAAGGATAGCCAGCAGCGTTGAGAGAATATCAAGAGACAAGATGGGCTCTGCAGCAGATGCGGCTGGGGATTTGCACGACGCGGAGCGGAGGCCTCAGATGCTGCCGCTGCAGCAGGTGGAGCTGCACCACGAGGAACAGCACGGCGATGTTGCGGTCGCGTCCTATGGGAAATGGGTGGTCTTACCAGAGAGTGAAGAGGTCGGTGGTCGTTTTGTGGTGCTGTTGCCGGCTGGTTCAGCGACGTTGGGGTGTCGTCGTCGGCTGATTGGCAGCGCGTTGCGTAGTCCCTCGCGTCCGCCCACGCGTAGTGATCAGCGGGATCGTAGTCTTCACCGGGGTGATACCCCGGACTGCTGCAACGCACCCTCGACTACACCTCTCTCTCCGCCCTCTCCTCGTAGAATGCAAGCTCCTCGTCAGTATTTGCACCGTCCCGAGCCACTGTTGACGACGGAGGTGCTGGTTCGATCTCAGGTGGAGACGCCAGTGTACAGATTGATGGGCTGCCTCAGGGCAGCCCGCGGTGATCGAGAGTGCGCTGGGATCAAGCCTGGTTGCAGGGTTGGCGCTAAGGTCACGGCTGCGAGAGCAGCAGTTGCACAGAGCGGCGGCTGCTGCGGTTGCCCAGACTGCCACCTAAGCTGCTTCTATCTCGTGCCAAGCGGCTAAGCGGCTGAGCCCAAGCGGCTGCAAGGCATGGCTGCTACTGCTGCTGCTTGGGCCGCCACGGCCTTGCACTGTGGCTCGTTAGGGCTCACCCGTCCATTAATGCCAGCGGCTCCCCAGAGTAGTGGCTGCTGCTGCTGTCCAAGCTGCGGCGGCCTCGCGCTGAAGTCCGCGAATGCGATGTTGGCAGCAGCACAGAGTGGCTGCTGCTGATGCTGCCTAGCTGCAGTGTTGGGACTGAGATCAGTGCTGCAAAGCCAGCGGTTGCACAAAGCGGCGACTGTTGCGGCGGTCTAGAATGTCACCTACGCTGCTACTTGTCACGTGCCAAGGTTCACGAGCTAGAAGTCAGCAGCTGCAAGGTACGGTTGCTGTTGCTGCTGCTTGGGCCGCCATGGCCTTGTGCTGTGGCTCGTGCGGGATCACCCGTTGGTTGATGACAGCGGCTGCCCAGAGTGGCGGCTGCTGCTGATGTCCAAGCTGCTGCGGTCTCGCGCTCAGATCCGCGAGTGTGATGCTGGCAATGGCGCAGAGTGGTTGCCAACGATTCCGCGGTCTCGTGCTGTGGCTTGTTCGGGACCACCTGTCGCTCGGTGCTAACAGCTGCACAGAATGCTGCTGCTATTGCTTAGGTCGACACGGCCTTGTGCCGTGGCTTGAGCGGGATCGCCCGTCGCTCGATGTGAGAAGCTGCTCAGAGTGACAGCTGTTGCTGCTGCCTAAGCTGCCAAGATCTCGTGCTGCGATGCGCGAGTGTCATGCAAACGGCTGTACAGAATGACCGCCGCTGCTGCTGCTTAGGCCGCCGCTGTCTCATACTGTGGCTTGTGGGGGATCACCCGGCGCTTAGCGCGTGAGGCTCATGAGGTCCCAGGACGTCGCGGCGGGAGGGACAGCCCTCCTGCTCTGATCCCAGTAGGTAGGCGTAGTTGCTGGGCTAGCAAGAAAGCAGGTGACGAGCAACAACGTACGCCATGGATCGGGGAACGCTCACGACTTAGAAAGTGTAGTAACAAGTCACAGCTCGACAAGCGAGAGTAAGTGTGAGCGAGGTGGTGAGAGCCGGTTGACCGGGCCACCCACGCGAGACAATCGTCGTGGGGCCCGGACGCCACCCAGGGATCGAACCCGACCCTGGAGCGAGCGAGATCCAGGCGGTTTCTCACACGTCGGCCCAAGCCGGACGTGTGGTCCCGAGGGATCAGCAACCCGGTTCACCACTCTAGGAACATGCAAGCATGCAATCAACTAACAAGCATGCATTCCCACAAGTTGTATCCCCTTTGAGTATATGAGTGTATTACTAAACTAAGGCATGTGACAAGACTGGTGCTGAAGCCACAACTTGGCAGCTTGAGGGAGGCACATCCTCCGTGTTCTTCATGCTGCACCACAGTCTTGCACCAGGGAGCCTTAATCCAGATCAATCACCTGCAGTGGTGAGGTGTGTGTATGAATGGAGACAAGAGGGCACTTGCGTGTGTTTGTGACAATAATCAACAAAGGCAACAAAGCTTTGATACAAATATGATACTAATGCAATACATTCTGATGGAATCCTTGGTCGATTAGGCGTAAACCACTATCCTTGAGTATTTACGAATTTCAACCCATCCTGTCGGAACCCCCCAGAGTATGGGGACCCAGTGTTTAGGCATGTTGCATTGGAAAATGGATAAAAAAGAACTATTGTAAATATTGTGAAAATGAGTGATGGGAAAGCAGAGAAAACCACGCGTCATTTATGTGATTTTTTTTCCTTAGGGGAATAAGGAATAATAAGAAAGAAATAATAGTGGTAGGTCAATTTTGTTTCTCTCTTATAGGATAATTTCCTTTGAGAAATACTATTTCCTCTTTATGATCTGGTGCATAACCTTTGCTTGGCAACAACCATGCCCACATCCCTCCCACGTTTTGATAGCACTTGGGTAATGGAGCATGTTATTTTTTCTTATAATAAGGTCCCCCACCC
>SZWC01012964.1:62518-74793 GCA_023375785.1 Penium margaritaceum
CCCCCCCCCCCCCCCCCCCCCCCCTAATTCTACTAATACGTTCAGGAAAGTGTGCAAGTACCAGATATTCAGAACATGACAATCAGGCAATCACACAACACATGCCTTACAGGGAGTGGTCACACACGGAGAAGTACGAGTTGGCTGCCCGAGCGGAATCTCAGTAGAGGGTGAATTCGCCTGGTTGCCCCCTCCCAAAGGCGGTGCTTCTGTGATAGAGAATGCGTGTGAGTGGTGAGAGTGGGCTGGCTTTGTGACAGGCAATTCCTCGTCAAATATGAGGTGGATGGCGTCAGTCTCACCCAAGTGGCTCAAAACTCTTCAGAGGCTAGGCGACTTTGGCATCACATAGCCCAAACTTTGAGGTGCGAAACTTTTCCACCCCAGTGCAGCCTACCTCTTCAGCGTTTGAACCGCGTCTAAGTGAACAACGTGTCATCGGAGTGGAACCAAATCGTCTGGCATTCCTCTACCGATGTCAAACTGTGGTTTCCATCAGGATTGAGTCCAACAGTCCGAAGTTACTTCGATTCATTATCCCAATGCAGTGCCACAGTGGTCCTTAGTCTAGTTCATGGTCATGTCTCGGTGCCTTGGCGTTTTGACCTTTCATCTACATGTATCTGAGTGGATAGCAGAAGTGTCAGTGTTTGACAGACACAGAGTGTTAGTGTTGACACACACGCAAGTGACCTCTTGTCTCCACCCACTCACACACTCGTTCACTACAGGTGACTGAGCACCGTTGAAGCCATGTCCAAGCAGGACTGGTCAGGTGCAAGACAGGCGTGACCTCAGCCATGCTCAAGACCTTCCCTGGATGCACCATGCAATTCTCAGTGTTTTGTAAGCCATGTTGTGGCTGAAACTTGAGATATAACTTGAGAGATGCATGTTCCACATACGCTCGTGGTCGATGTGGTTTCTGGACTTGTGTGCCTTACATGCGGTGCTAATTGTTAGTTCTTGCCCGGGTTGCTGATCATACGGGGCCACACGCTCAGTCGCACTGAGGTGTGAGAAATCGCGGCGGCTTTTTAGCCGACCGGTCAGGTTCGACCCCGGGGTGGTGGCCGGGCCCCACATCGAGCCCCTCGAGTGGGTGGCCCGGTCAACCGCGGCTAAGAGCTCGCTAACTCGTTACTCTCATTACACTTGTTCTCAAAGTGTCTTGCGGCTAAGTGTTTCTCCACCTCTCTCACCCCCACCCTAGCCATGGATGCCGTGTCCTCCTAGCTTTGTGTGTTTGAGGGTGTAAGGAGGACTCTCGTCGCTACCTACTGGTATCAGAGCAAGGGGGATCCCTTCCCCGCTCTATCGATCCGAGACCCACGGGTGAGGCGACGACGAGGCAGTGCGACGGTATCTTGCCGCGGTCATCGCACCTTGCACCTCATCGCCAGCCCGAGGCATCACCCCGTGTGCTGTCTCACCACAGCACCACCTCACCATCGCCATTCTCGGCTCGCTGTAGTTAACCTTAGTTTGGTTTCACGCACTCCACTCTCGGAGTCTAACGGCCTCACCCCTCTCTTGGCAGCAGCATACCCGTCCAGGCCACCGTATGTCTGGACTCGGCCCGCTAGCCTCTGTCCGCAGTTGCTGCCCAAATCCTACGGTCCCGCAGTTCGGGGCCACAGCATCGTCCACCTGCACCCTTGCAAGGTGGCACACCACCACATCTACAGCAGCAGTCGCTTCTGCGGTGTGTGACGCCACCCTGGCTTTGCCACCTGAGTTGGAGCCGATCCCCTCATCACCAAGGGGCTGGTGCGAGCGTGCGTGCACCGACGAGCTCCTCGCACGCTACGAGAGGAGAGACGTGCGTGGGCACGTCGCCGACGGTGTGACAGTCCCGGCTATCATCCGAGGGAGGACTACGACCCCGTGGAGCACCTTGCGCTCGCAGACGCGGCCGAGTACACTGCCTACTGCCAGTCGACGTCCGACGACTCTCCTACAGTGCAGAACGCACCAGCCACGGGGCCGCCACGTGAGCAACGTCGTCCTGCATCACCTGTAAGCTCACCTGTTGTCCGTAGAACACGCCAGCAGAGTCTTCGCCTTCGTGCCACCCGCTCAGGAACAGGACCAGCTGCCGAGGCAGCGGTCGGACAGCCAGCAGCGGACTCCTCTCATCGGGCTGCCTCACCTGCTGCATCACACGCAGGAGCTCAACTCTCTGGAACCCTCTGACATCCTTTCTGTGTTGGAGGCAGCCCTCGCTTCTAGCTCAACTGTTGCGTCCACGTTTGCTGCCACAGCTCGTGCTGCACGTGCACCTGGCACCACCGCTGTGGGCAGGGCTGTTGAGGCGTACACCACTACAGCTTGACCAGGGTCCACTGGCTGCCGCCACCGTCAACATTGCTACGCAGATTGCAGCCGCAGCTGACTCCGTTGCATCTGCAGCAACCTCAGCTGCCACAACCCTCTCTAGTGCTGTGACGTCTATCCAGGACTCCACCTCCCTGATGTCTACTGCAGCAGCATCCGCATCCCTTGGCCATCAGGTTCGCCTTCTCGTCACAGCTGCAGCTGCAGTTTCTTCTCTCGCCGGTACCGCTCTCATTGGAGTTGCCTGCTCCATCGTCTCTGCATCCTCCTTTGTAGCCGTCATTGGAGCGTCAGTAGCAGCTGCACTGTCTCTCCTGTTTGGCCTGCGTCGTTAAACTTGGCGAGCTGTTGTTCCTCTACTGCTTGGGCCTCTCTTGCCTCTTTTGCTTCCTCCCTTCTCCATCCCCGTGGCCGTGTGAACCTGCCTTCTACCTGGTTGTGCAGCACCACGACTACAGCCTATATCACATTCCCACGCCCACTGGGGCAGGGGAAACTCTGCCCGAAAAATCTTGTCCGTCACATGCATTGCTCACCATGCCTGTAGACGATGATCAGAATGCTGCCTTGCAAGAGGAACTGCGCAAAGAGGGCGCAACTCTTCAAGCAACTCTCACTGCTCAGTGTGCTGCTGAGGAAAAACTGCGAGCAGAGCAGGGGGATCAGGACACGTTTGCAGATCACATTGCCGACCTTGTCCTCAATCGCCTGCAGCCTGTCTTACGCTCCACACCTGCTGTCTCTGCTGCTGCTGACATTGCTGCTGCCTTCTCCACCTCTCCCGCTTCCGCATCCAACAGCACTGGCTCTCTGCACTCTGACCCCATAGCCGCTGCAACTGCTGCGGGCGTTGTCGTTGCAAAAACCCTTGCCCAGCCTCAGCATCGCAAGCCTGAATTTGACTCAGCACCACCTCACTTCACTGCTAACCTCTCATTCGCTTCCTGGGAGGTGCGCTTCAGTGCATGGGCGCAAGGTGAGCAGCTTTGGGAATACTACCATCCGCCCAATCCCTCAGATAATCCCCCTTTTGTTCCCACTGATGCTGAGTCTGCACGTGTTGTCCGTGCTCTTATCCGCGCTGGGCCCGATGATCTCACTAATGAGATCGGGTCATACAATTCTGACACTGCACGTCGCACACCGACTGACCCTGTTGGCGCATACTCACTCATCAAACGCCGCTCCACTGTTACTGGGCACGCAGCACAAAGTGTGCTCACTGTCCAGTTTAACACACTGTCCATGCGCGCTGACGAAACTGCGGATGCCTATTGGGCCCGCAACTTGCGTCTTCTGAAAGACCTCGGCAAAGCAGCCCCTGGACAACTTCCTGCTGTTCTCTCTATCGTCAACGGCCTCATCCCGGAACTGTCTGACATCTTCAGGGAGGTGAAAGCCTCCGAGCTTGAGCGTCTTGCTGCTGAGCCTGTCCCTGCTGATTCACCACCAGGCATTGGTGCACTTTGGGAGTTCACCTCCCAGCGGCTCATTGACTGGTGGAGTGCCCTCCAAAACAAGCGCATCCATCGCGCTACCGTTGCCGCAGCCACCACAGCACTTCCCTCTCCCTCATCCTCATCCTCTTCCTCCTCTTCCTCATCCTCCTCCCCGGCTACGTCCCTTGTGCACCAAGGGGGTGGCGGGGCGGTCGGGGCAAAGGAGGTGGTCGGGGCAAGGGCTCTACTACCGCCGGCCCTGGCGGGCAATCGGGCTGTGGCAAAGGCAAAGGCACCAGCACTACTGTCGGCGGCACATCCTCCTCTTCTGCCTCTTCCAGCACTGTCACGTGTTGGAATTGTGGGGCCACCGGTCACTCTGCACCAAAGTGTCCAACTCCAGCCGACAACGAGCGCCTGGCCTCTGCCATGCGTGCTAACTGGGAGCGATCCTCCAATGGCTCTGGAGGCCCTGCTGTTACCTTTCGGGCCGCACCCCCGCCATCTCCTCCACGTCGCCACCATGCCTCTTCTGAGGCTGTCGTCTACCACACTGCTGCAGCTCCACCACCTGTTCCTTACCCCTGGGGGTGGCCTCCAGGATATGGCGGGCCAGTCTTTTACGGTCCGCCCTCTAGTGCCTATGCTGCCCCTCCGTGGGCGGCGTTGCCCTACTCTTCTCGTCGGGCATCCACCGGCGTCTTCATGACCCCAGATCCACCTGAGGAGGAGCGGCAGTTGGATGTTGCTCTTTCACACGCCGTCCACCAGTGCCACCTGCGTGATCAGGGAGGTGAGAGTGACCGCTCTGGGTTAGAGTCTCTTTCGTGTGTTATCGATGGGGAGTTATGTGGTCCAGCGTTCGGTCATGTTCTCGAGTGTCCCCCTGATGATGTACCATGGATTGAAGAATGGAAGTCCCTTCGTTTGCCTCGTTGCCTAGCTGCGTGTGGTCAGTGCCTCGCCCCGCATGATGGCATTGCTGCCGTGAGTAATGATTCCTCTGCTGTCCGTGCGTCCGGGGGTTTTTGGATCCTTGATTCCGGAGCCACCCATCACATGACCTCGTCGCGAGCGTCCTTTGTTTCTCTTGGTCCTGTTGGGTCCGTGCGTCTCGTTCGCACTGGCTCCGGTCAGCTGCTGCCTGTGCAGGGTGTCGGTGTTGTGCGCTTTGTTGGTCCTGGAGGGGAACTGTTTCTACCTGGCGTCCTGTACGTTCCATCGCTTGAGATGAGTCTGCTCTCTGTCACCACGCTCGACGACCAGGGCATGGACTTCTCATCCAGCCGCGGCACTGCCTTTGTCTCTCGTCGCACCTCTGGCCGCATACTCCTCCAAGGCACTCGCTGTGATCGTCGGCTTCATGTTCCCACCTTTGCACCGTCGCCCACCACTGCCGCTCATGTGCACGTTGCACGCTCCCTCTCTCCTGCCCAGGCTCAGCTACTGCACCGTCGCTTGTGCCACATTCACACTGCTGCCATTGACTCCCTTGTGCGCACGCTCCCTGCTGACGGTCTGGATGCTGGCTCGTTCCCTTCCCACTGTCCATCTGACTGTCTGGATTGTGCTCAAGGAAAAATGCATCGGTCTCCTTTCTCCACCTCTGAGACGCGTACCTCTGCTCCCCTTGACTTGTTGCATGCTGACGTCATGGGCCCCCTCTCCCATGACATTCTTGGGGGGGCTGGTCGCTATGTGCTCTACCTCACCGATGATTTTTCTCGCATGCGTTGGGTCTTTGCCCTCAAACAGAAAAGTGACATCTGTTCCTCCATCGAGTCCTAGCTTCCCCAGGCCGAACTTGCATGTGGCCGTCGTCTCCGTGTCTTTCGTTGCTATCGCGGGGGTGAATTCATCGGTCCCACCTCCCGCTTCCTCTCCTCTCGCGGTGTCCACGTCGAGACCACCGCTCCCTACACGCCCCAGCAAAATGGCGTGTATGAGCGTTGGAACCGCACTCTTGCTGACGGTGTCCATACTCTTCTTGCTGCATCTGACATTCCACCTCTCTTCTCCTTTGAGGCCATGTCATACATGACATGGGTCTGGAACCGCATTGCACCTGGTCCACTCCCTCGGCATGTCACGCCGTTTGAGCGCTGGTTTGGTCGTCGAGCGGATCTCCGCCTTGCTCGCGTCTGGGGCTGTGTCGCTGCCGTCTGGCTCCCTGAGGACCAGCGCGATGGTAAACTCAGTCCGCGTGCTCACCTGTGTAGCTTCCTTGGTGTTTCCGCCATGTCCAAAGCCTGGCGCTTCTGGGACCCTGATCGCATCCGGGTCGTCGAGTTGCGGGATGCCCTTTTCTTTGAGGATGTCTTCCCTCACGATTTGTCTCGTGTCGCTCCCTCTTCCACTTTGTCCTCGCTCCGTCGGCTTGGGGGGGGTGGGTCTGCTCCAGCCTCCGGTCTCGCTGGTGTGCCTCCCTCGAGAGTGTACCCTCGCGAGCCTGGTCCTGCCTCTGATCCCGCTGTTCCACCTTCCCCAAGCTTGACCTCGTCCCACACCTCGTCCTCCCCAGGTTCCTCCCACACGGACACACCTCACACTACCCCGTCGTCCTGCCCACACTCTTCACCCTCCTCATCGTCTGAGCCCACATCAGTGCCTGTCAGTGTCCCGTCACTGTCTGACGACACTCCTTCACAGTCTCCCCAGCATACCGTCTCTGACGTCCCCTCATCGTCACAACGTGTCGTCTCTGACATCCCCTCACCAGTCTCTGAGGCACCTTCAGTCATGCCTGAGCCATACACTCGAGGATGCAGACTTCGTGCTCTTCCACAGACGTCTGTCTCACACCTATCACAGTCACAACGTCGCACCCGGTCCAGTCCACCTCCCACTGCAGCTGGCTCGACTGCCAGACCTACTGGGCTTGACGCTCTTGGACTCGCTGTCGGCGTAGTCCATCCCAACTCAGCAGTGGGCTACGCTCTTGTTGCTCATGAGTTCATCAGTGCCTTGGATGCCTCCGCAGCAGGATATGTTGCTGCCTGTTTCGCTGCGAGTGGTCTGCCCTCTCTAATCTCACTCCCAGCTGAGCCTACCACAGTGCGTCAGGCTAGAGAGGCCGCTGATGCTGATCTGTGGGAGAAGGCCATGGAGGAGGAACTCACGGCCTTGAACGAACATGAGGTGTTCGAGCTGGTTGACCTCCCGCCTGGCCGCAAGGCAGTCTCAACCCGTTGGGTACTTCGGCCCAAGCCGAAGCCTGACGACACGATTGACAGATACAAGGCACGCCTCACGGCCAAGGGCTTTTCCCAAATTCCAGGCGTTGACTTTGATGAGACCATTGCTCCAGTTGGACTCTACACCACGGCCCGGGCTCTTTTGAGCCTGGTAGCTCAGCATGACTGGGAGTTGGAGCAGATGGATGTTAACAACACATTCTTGCATGGACACCTTGATGAGGAGATCTACATGGTGCAACCCCCAGGTTTCACTGATAGCACGAACAAGGTTTGGCGACTGCGAAAGGCACTTTATGGCCTCAAGAAGTCACCACGCTGTTGGAACTTGGAGATCTCCTCCACCTTGGAGAGGGGCGGCAACCATCGCAGCTCAGTCGATCCAACACTCTTTCTAAGTGCCCCCTCGCAGCCCCTCGTGGCCGTTTTGGTCTACGTGGATGATTATCTCATTGCGTCACCCAGTATAGCAGCCGTACAGTTAGTGAAGGCTCTTCTGCAGTCCGTCTACAAGATGAAGGACCTGGGTCCAGCTCGTGTGTTTCTCGGCATGGAGCTAGAGCGAGATCGATAGCGCAGGACGCTACATGTACACCAGGCTAAATACACTCGCAGCCTGGGGGAGCGCTTCTCCTCCTTGCTTGCCGACACCCCCACGACGTCCACACCGATGACCCCAGCAGGCCAGCGCCTGCTGAAGTCACTTGACTCTTCCCAGTTGGGAAACACTGTCGAAAAACTGATTACCTCAGTGTGATTGGTTCACTGATGTACCTCGCCACTACCACCTGAGCGGATGTGGCCCCCGCGGTCAACTTCCTAGCTCAGTTCTCTCAGCAGCCCCGCCAGAAGCATCTTGAGGCTGCACTCCGTGCCGTTCGCTACGCTCTTTCCACTGCGCGTGTCGGCCTGTGCTACATGTCTAGGCAGCAGGTTGGGGCAGCAGCGTTGTTGATGCAGCGTGCGGGCTTCCACGCTCGTTGCTTAAGTCAGCTGCCCCCTCAGTCTGCTGCTCTAGAGTCTAAGTCTGGAAGCTCTGGGTTTGTTACTCAGAAGTGCGCGCGCCAGTGTTAGCGTCAGAAAGCAACTGAAAACTGCAAGTGACTGATTAGGAATGAAGAATGAACAACAATGGGAGACCCCTCCAAGTTCTAGGCCCACCCCAGCTCTGTAGAGCTTGTTACTCAGTTCATCAGCCAATCAGAAAATAGCTCAGTTCAGGCTGGCAGGTTTTCTCGGTGAGGCCTACCAGGCAGCCGACAGCCCAAAACCCGGGCGTCGTCCGTTTTGCCTGAAAAGTGGACCATACCATCATACCAACGCTGCGAACGCAGCCGTGCGGTCAGAATCTGCTAGAAAAATAGTAGCGAGGAGTTATGGCAGCCTAAACCCAGATAGTCCCACAACGGTTTATGCTGCCAAACAGGGCCATGCAGCATGCAACAAACACCCTAGGCAGAGCATGACGACGCAGACGCGATGGGACGCGCTGGACGCATGCAGACAGCAACTGCAGTGGCAGCGACCGCCGGCAGCACGACCGCCGAGGAGGCCTGCCGATGGAGCTGAGCGCGTCGCTGGAGAGAGGAGGCTCCAGCGAACTGCGAGTAGACCTCAGCGCGCGTCGGCTCCACCGGACGACACTCCATCAGCGTCGAGTCTTGCCGTCAGTCATCTGCACGCCGATGTACACAAGCCGGGAGGACACAACAGAGCACAATGAGAGATGCGCAAAAAACCAACACTCCCCCATGACTCACAGGCGTAGTGCGCATGGGCGGACAGGGACACGGTCAACATCCAGACTCCCCCAGGGCATGCAGAGACGCAGGCAGAGATGAAGAGAGAGCCACTCACGGACGTACGCCGACCAACTCACAGCCTTCTTGAACGAGTCGCGCTTCAGTGCCTTGGTCAGGAAGTCAGCCAACTGCCGTGCTGTCTCAATCCACACGATGCTGATGCTGCCGTCATGCAACAATGAACGCACATAGTGATACTCAACGTTGATGTGCTTTGTGCGTGTGTGATGCACGCCGTCATTGTCGGCGATGGCCATGGCACTCTCATTGTCACAATGCAACGTGATGGATGGGACGGACTGACGCAACTCGGACAACAGACGACGCAAGCACACACTCTCACACGCGCCTGATCCAAGAGCCACGTACTCAGCCTCAACAGTGCTGCGTGCAATGCACCCCTGCTTGCCACTGCGCCAGGACACGGCCGTGCCGCCAATCAGAAAGATCCAGCCTGTGCGACTCTTACCGTCCGTACTGCCGGCCCAGTCGCTGTCGGTGTAGCCCACTGCGACAACAGACGGTTGACGGCGGAACATGAGACCTCGCCGAGGAGTCGAGACGACATAGCGCAGTACTCGGATCGCGGCCTCGTAGTGGAGGTGACGCGGCTCCTGAGAAAACTGGGCCAGGAGGTTGACGGCGAACGCGATGTCTGGACGTGTCGTCGTCGCCAGGAACATCAGTGACCCGATGACTCGCAGGTACGTGGTCACGTCAACTGGCTCCCCCACAACAAATGGGTCAGTACTCTTCAGCTTCACCTGGCCATCGGGCGACATGGGTGAGGATGCGCTCGGCACGAGTGGCAGGTCCTCGGCGAAGCGAGTGGACAGAGTCTGCACATAAGCAGCCTGATGGACATGGAGGATGCCCTGGGAGCGATCATGCTCGAGCTCCATGCCCAGGAAGACTCGGGCAGACCCGAGATCCTTCATCTGGTAGGTGGCGTGCAGCAGGTCCTTGACGCGCTGGATGGCGGCCGTGTCTGGCGACGCAATGAGGAGGTCGTCGACGTACACCAGAACAGCAGCGAAGGTCTGGCCTCGCGGACTGACAAACAGTGCAGGGTCCGCGGTGCTGCGCTGGAGCCCACCACGAAGGAGCGTGCTGCTGATCTCCTGGTTCCAGCACCGAGGCGACTGCTTCAGGCCATAAAGGGCCTTACGCAGTCGCCACACTCTCCCGGTGCCATCGTCGAAGCCTGGTGGCTGCACCATGTAAAGCTCCTCGCCCTCTAGTGAACCATGGAGAAAGGCGTTGCTCACATCCATCTGATGCAGCTGCCACCCATGCTGGGCGACCAGGCTGAAGAGAGCCCGGCTGGTGGAGAACCGGCCAACTGGGGCGAAGATCTGGTCGTAGTCGACCCCAGGGATCTGGGCAAACCCCTTTGCAGTGAGGCGGGCCTTGTACTTGTCCAAGGACCCGTCGGGTTTCCACTTGCGCCGAAAGACCCACTTGGCGCCGATGGCCTTCCGACCTGGAGGAAGGTCGACGAGGTCGTACACGTGGTGCTGTCGGATAGCAGCGAGCTCATCGGCGCAGGCAGCGTCCCAGTGTGCAGCCTCAGGAGAGGCTCGTGCCTCGCGCAAGGTGGCTGGGTCCTCCGGGCGTGTTGTAGAGCGGACTGAGAGAGCGTGTGCCTCTCGCGCCCCAGGTGGGATGCGCGCCAGGGCAGCTACGACAGCGTGCCGATGCTCGTGATGGAGCATGGCGTAGCCCAATGCGGAGCCCAGGTGCAGATCTGTGATGATGGCTGATGTGGTCAGGCCCAGGGCCTTGGTGCCAGGGTCCCCGCTCACGACCGTGGGAGTGGAGGAGGCACGGGGAGCCACGGGGGGTCGAGACGCTATCGAGCGCGGTACGACGGTCTGCATGCTCACCGACGGCCTGGGTCGGAGGCTGCCGCCGGGGCCACGTGTGTAGCGTGGCAAGGTGTGCGACGACGCTGAGTCTGATGGGCCAGTGGAGGCGACTGGGGCTGTCGGCCCGGAGAGATCAGCAGACGCGACTGGGGCCGCTGGCCCGGAGGGACCAGCGGACGCGACTAGGGAAGCTGGCCCGGAGGGACCAGCGGACACGACTGGGGAAGCAGGCCCGGAGGGACCAACGGACGCGACTGGGGCAGCTGGCCCGGAGGGACCAGCGGACGCGACTGGGGACGCTGGCCCGGAGGGACCAGCGGACGCAACTGGGGTAGCCGGCCCGGAGGGACCAGCGGACGAGACTGGGGCAGCTGGACCGGAGGGACCAGCGGACGCGACTGGGGACGCTGGCCCGGAGGGACCAGCGGACGCGACTGGGGTAGCTGGCCCGGAGGGACCAGCGGACGCGACTAGGGCAGCTGGCCCGGAGGGACCAGCGGACGCGACTGGGGCAGCCGGACCGGAGGGACCAGCGGACGCGACTGGGGCAGCTGGCCCGGAGGGACCAGCGGACGCGACTGGGGACGCTGGTCCGGAGGGACCAGCGGACTCGACTGAGGCAGCCGGCTCAGAGGGACCGACAAATGTGTCACCCGGACGCGCTAGGATGGAGGACGGACTCACCACTCCCCCACGCGACTGGATAGACACAGACGAGCCGGAGCGAATGAGATCGCGAGGAAACAGGTCCTCGAAGAAGAGAGCATCCCGGGACTCGACGATGCAGTGCCGGGAGGGGTCCCAGAAGCGCCAGGCCTTGGACTGACGAGAAACACCGAGGAAGGTGCAAGGACGGCCGCGAGGGGGGAGCTTGCCGCCCTGCTGTGGGGCGGGCAGCCAGACAATGGCGACACAACCCCAGACGCGAGCGGGGCGGAGGTCAGCGCGCTGACCGCACCAATGCTGGTACGGCGTGGACTGACGGGGAAGGGGACCGTGGGGAATCCGATTCCAGACCCAGGTCATGTAGGCCATGGCTTCAAAGTAGAAGCCCTCGGAGAGACCGGACTCGACGCGCATGGTGCGGACGGCGTCGGCCATGTTCCGGTTCCACCGCTCGGAGACACCGTTCTGGGCGGGTGTGTAGGGCGCCGAAGTCTCGTGGTGGATCCCGCGGGAGGCGAGGAAAGTCGTGGCCTCACCCATGTACTCGCCACCGTGATCGGAGCGAAAGCGGCGAAGGGAGCGGCCACACACGCGCTCTGCGAGGACAAGCCAGTCCTGGATGGCCCGGGCGACATCGCTCTTCTGCCTAAGACAGAAGACCCAGCGATAGCGAGAGTAGTCGTCCGTGAGGGTGAGGACATAGCGGCCATGCTCGCCGACCGACTCGGTGGGGAGAGGGCCCATGACATCCGAATGGACAAGGTCGAGAGGGGCGGATGCACGGGAGGCAGACAAGGGGTACGTGGACCGGTGCATCTTCCCCTGAGCGCAGTCAATGCACTCAGTGGGGCACGGGAGAGGGAAAGTCTCCGGGTCAAGGCCCGAGGCAGGCTGGGTGCGAAGCATGCTGTCCACAGCGGCAGAGTGAACGTGGCAGAGGCGGCGGTGCAAGAGGCGGGTGTGCTGAGG
>SZWC01012965.1:50175-76433 GCA_023375785.1 Penium margaritaceum
CTATCAAAGTATTATGACACTTTGCCTTGTGTCTCCTAGTCAGACCCTTGCTGTTATATGCACGACTTGTGACTTTGACACCGTCTGACCGGGCACTGACGCCTAGTCGGCGACTGTCACTAGGAAGCTTCCATGCATCTTCTCAAGGTATTAGAGCGGTGAGACAGTTCTCACCGAGCTGAGCAGCAAAGACGCAGCAGAGCAGCAGCAATGAGTCACCGCTGCAGCAGATCCACATGGACCTATCGAAGACGACAGCCGATCGTCGTCGACGTCGCTCACCATCACCACGTGATACTGCATCAGCAGCAGTCGTTAGCGACAATGGGCGATAGCTGCAGTAGACTATAGTCGCCAGCAGCTGCCGACATTGGCACATGCAGTAGCAGCAACATCATTGAGCAACAATAGCAACAAGGCGGCAGCAGCGGCGGCAGCAACGCGCACCGGTCGCACCACAGCAGCAGCACGCGGCGGCAGCAGCACAGCAGCAGCGCAGCAGCAGCACGTGGCGGTAGCAGCACAGCAGCAGCACAGCAGCAGCCGTAGCAACAAGGGCAACAGCAGTACAGCAGTAGCACAGGAGTAGTGGCAGCAGTAGCGGCGGAAACAGCGGCATAGCAGCAGCACAGCAATATCGTGCGGCGGTGGTAGCAACATACAGCAACCGTAGCGCGTAGCAAAAACAGCAGCGCGCAGCTGATGTCACGGCCACGCACGCAGCTGTCGGTTGGCCGCTCCGCACGCAGTCGCACGGCTGCTGCTGTAGGTGACGCTGCAGCAGCAATAACAACTGAGCGGAAGCTACTGCGTAGCTTTTGCGCAACTTCCGCGCGGCTACTGCGGACGGCCACCTGCTCGTACAGCAATCGGAAAAGGTTGACAAAAAAGGCGGGGAGCAGACGTTAGCATTTTTCCTTGCTGACATCATCAGGTCATGCTGACGTTAGCAACTTCCTACTGACGTCAGCACTTGCCTCAGTGAAATGTTTGGTCGGAGGGTGAAAAGTTGCCAGCGTTTCAAATTCTCGAGGACCGCTCACGTTTATGCAATTCGACCACGTTGACGTCTCGGCGTATAATGAGCGGCGACATGGCTCCATCCGGCGTCAAGGGAAAAACGGTACTAGATCCCTCTTCTTCCTCCTCAGGGGTCATGAGCCCACGTTCGCAGGCTATTGAGGACGTGCGGAGCCAACAGGATGAGATGCGTCGCCTACAGCGGGAGCAGACTGACGTCATCTGTACACTCACCGAGCTTCTTCGAGGTTATTCCACGACTGCACGACAGACCTATGAGGGAGCGACCGGGGTCGCACCATCTACACAGCAGTCAGCTCGTGCACCGGAGACAGGAGCTGGAGGCGACCCGTCACCTTTTGATCCATGGGACGAGGATCCAGACATGCCAGGCATGGAGGGGGACTCCCCTGAGCGCGAATTTCGTGTGCTTCAAGAGCGTCTCCGCCAGCTTCAGACGAGCTCTCGGCCCCCACACACATCTCTTTTTCCTAAGTTTTGATCGTCGCCTGACCTCCACCCCAGCGACTTCCCTCTTCCCGGGGTCTTTCCCATCCCTCGTCCTTCCCAGTCTCTGGTTGCTCTCCCTACGGAGCGGCAACCCAAGGACTTCGAGATACCGCCCCCACGGTATGTAAGCAAGGACGGCTTTGACTGCTGAGAGATCCTCTTCCAGGTTTGGGCTACTTCAGAGGGCGTGTGGCCCTACTACCACAGTCCTTATCAGACTACGGACCGAGCACATGTGCTGACAGTGGCTACGGCGATGCGCGACCTTCTCTACGCCATGCCGCGCGAGACTGTCGTTGACTTCCGCTCGTACTTTGGCGAGGCGGGCACAGGCACCGCCGCTGATCCACGTGGGGGATTGGACCTGGCATTATCCCTGCTTGCTACAAAGACGCACGTCACCCATGCCGCGCACATCCGTGCCGTTCACTCCCTTTGTTAGGGGCCTGTCGAGCCTGCAGTCGACTAGTACCGACATGCTATGCGCATTTACACGCGCCTTGGGACCTCAGGAGGTACAAACCTATGGGCGCTCCGCACGATCATGCTCAGAGTTCGTATTGAGCACAGAGACATCTTCACGAGGTACAGCGACGCCGTGCTCAAGCCTTTTTCGGCCTCACTACAGCTTCTCCCCTGGGTGCACCAGCTCTTCCTCCAAGTGACTTCCACCCGTGAGGCAACCGTGGCTCATCAGGAGACCTCCATTGCTGCAGCAATTGTTGTATTACCATCGACGCCCCTCTTGCATACTCTTTCTCCATCCTCTGTCATGTCCTCCTCCTCCCCTTCCATCATGTTTACACGACACTGCCGCAGGGTGTCGTGGCAGTAGCACAAGGGAAGAAAGGACGACGGAGGCGCGGCTCGGGCCAGGAGCAGTCACAGCAGCAGCCGTCATCAGGCAGTAGCAGTGGACCCTCCGTCCACTGCTACAACTGTGGAGGCGCACATCGCTACACCGAGTGCTAGCAACCGCTCAACTGGGCGCGGATTACTCGCGGGCTCCAGGTTGCGCATGCACTACGGTCTACGTCACGCAGCACATCCTCCGGGCGCGCGACGACCACGACCGCAACAGTTCCCACTTCACCACCTACGACCAGCGGCAACCCAGACCCACGTGACCGCACCATCGCCAAGCTCCGACACCTTTTGGCGCTTTGCTTTCACGGAGGTGCGAGTGTGTTGTCATAGCCGGGTGGTTCACAGACATTCTTTTTGTCTGTTCTTGTGGCTCGGGATGACTTGTGTGGGGGGGCACAATCAACATGTGATGACGATGGGCCTGACTTTACGGATTGGATTCATGAGTCTCACCTTTGTGTCCTTCGTCGTTCCTCCCCACCTGTTGCCCAGTGTCCGTCTGAGGCCCAGTATTCCATTGCCCATTGTACAGTGACATCCTCTAGTCGTGATTCCGGTGGCACTTGGATCATCGATTCCGGTGCCACTCATCACATGACCTGTCATCGTAGTGATTTCGTTGTTCTCGGCCCCGTTACGTCTATTCGTTCCGTCCGCACATGTTCTGGTCAGTCCTTGCCAGTCCACAGTGTTGGGGTCGTATGTTTCGATGGTCCGTCTGGCCCACTGTATCTTTCTGAGGTCTTGTTTGTGCCTGATCTTGAGCTCAGTTTGCTCTCTATACGTGCTTGCACACTTATGGGACTCTCTATGGAGCATATTGCAGAGTCCACGACTGTGACTGCTATTGACACTCGTAGCATTGTTCTTCGTGCCTCTGTTGCGGATGACCTAAATCGTGTCTCTCAGACTTTTGCTCCTTGCTCCCCCTCCCCTTTTGCTCGTGCTTTTGTCACTGGTGTTCTGTCTCCTGAACACCAACGATTGCTTCATCGCCGCATGTGTCATGTAGGCTCCGACACTTTGTTGAAGCTCATTCGGACACAGCCCGCCCTCGGTCTTGACGCAGCTTCTTTCGAGAAGCTGCTCAAGACCGATCATCTCTTCTGGGCTCAGGGTAAGATGCATCGTTGCACCTACCCTGACTCCCATTCACGCGCACTTTGCCCTCTCGAGTTAGTCCATTCGGACCTTCTTTGTCCCCTCCCAGTCGAGTCTCCATGTCATCGGCGTCGATACGTCCTGACCCTGACAGATGACTTCATCGGGATGCGGTGGATCTACAGCCTACGCCAGAAGAGTGACGCCGCTCTCGCAGTGCCTCTAGCTAGTGATGGCTGAGCGTCAGTCCTGCCACACGCTGCACACCTTCTACTCGGATCGCGGCGACAAGTTTCTTGGCGAGATGGACAGCTTCGCCAAGCATGGGATTTTTCACCAGGTCTTTCCTCCTGCTAGTGCTCAGCAGAGAGATGTTTCTGAGCACTAGAACCGCACCATAGAGGATGCGGTTCGCGCTATGCGGTCTGAGTGCAGTCGTCCAGAGTTCTTCGCTTTTGAGGGCTTCGCCTACATGACTTGGGTCTGTAACCACCTCCCACACGGTCCTCTTCCAGACCACGTCACTCCGTATTAGCTCTTGTTCGGCCACCGTGCTGACGTGCGACTCGCTCGCGTCTGGGGATCCTTGGCTTCTGTGTGGTACACCGAGAACCAGCAGGGGTCCAAGGTCGTTCCGCGAAGTCGCTTGTGTGCCTTCGCCGGCATCTTCCCGTGGTCGAAGGCATGGCGTTTTTGGGACCCTGCTCGTCGTTCCATTGTTGAGCCACGCGACACATTCTTCTTTGAGTCCCTCACCTACCGTGATTTGACTTCGATCACGTCGATGTCCGTCACACACGTCCCTACATGTGAGGTTTCTCAACAGATGGGGGAGTCTGCGTCTGCGAGCATCGCTCGCCAGGCTGATGTGTTCGTTCCAGCTCCCTCCACTTCTCCGACTCTTGATGACCCAGCGATAATTACTGTCGGTCGAGAGATCTCTCCAGCCCCGCCGACTTCTACCCCTATCCCCTCGCATCCCACATGTACCCATGATCGCGTATTTATGCGTACTCCTGTGACCGTACCTGTGTCCGCCGGCACTCTTGCCTCTGTACGCAGACCTGCCTCACTTGCTCCTACTGTCACACCGAGCCCCGTGTCTCCCAACACCCGCATCTCCTTGCAGGGCATCACCAGCTCCCTTGACTCAGCCCTCCCCTGCTGCAATTGAGCCCGTTCCTAAGCCTGAGGTGCGCCCCTCGAGCCGGGGTTACTCCCGTGAGCCTGACGGTCGTTTTCGACCATTGGACTTCAAAGCTCAGCAAGTGTCTGGTCCCGTACCCAAGCGCTCCGCTCGCAGCATCACAAGTGGTGATCCCGGCACAAAGACCCTAGGCCTGAGTGTCCGCACTTAGTAAATAGAGGTACATCCAGCATGTCCCATAGGGCACGACCTCGTCACTCGCAAGTTCCATATCGCTTGTGATGTAGCAGCCGATCTTGTGGTCGTCAGACCTCGCACTGAGGCGTACGCTCTTGCCACGCAGAGCTCTCCCTATATTGCGCCTGGCCAAGACACACAGAGGGAAGCTTTGTCGTCACAGGATGCTAACGCTTGGTATGCTGCCTGCGAGTATCATCTTTGCACCATCCGAGAACACGGAATTTACGAGCTAGTCGACTTTCCACTTGGGAGGAAGGCTATTCAGGTTAAGTGGGTCTTTCGCAAGAAAGTGAAGCTAGATGGCTCACTGGAACGCCACAAGGCTTTCTTGGTCATCAAGAGGTACTCTTAGATTGAGGACATCGATTACACAGACACCTTTGCTCTTGTCGGCCGCATGACCTCAGCTCGAGCTCCGTTCGGTGTAGTGGCTCAGCAAGACTGGGAACTGCACCAGATGGATGTGAACAATGCGTTCCTCTATGGCTCTCTAGATGTGGGGATTTACGTGGCTCAGCCACCCGGTAACAAGGTATGGCGCTTCCGCAAGTCCTTGTATAGCCTCAAGCAGTCTCCTCGATGTTGGAACCATGAGATCACTAGCACCATGAATCGTGCGGGATATGTACAAAGCGAAGCAGATCCCTCTCTCTTCATCCGAAAGATGCCTGAGTGATTCACCGCCATCCTGGTCTATGTCGACGACCTTCTCATCGCGTCTCCTTCATTGGAGGCTGTGAAAGAGGTCAAGACTGTCCTCTAGACTGCCTATAGGATGAAGGACCTTGGTCATGCAACGGTGTGTCTCAGCATGGAGATCGTGTGAGACCGCAGACGTCATACTCTGCTACTTCATCAGGCCCGATACGTACGTCTTGTGGGGGAGCACTTCAGCGACCTCCTCGGCGCAGTGCCCACGGCTTCCACACCTCTCACGCCTAACGGGCAAGATGTCCTGAAGGTGGACGATCCCACACAGGTTGGGGAGACAGTGGATGTCACCCTGTACCTCCGTCTCATCGGATCTCTGGTGTACCTGGCCACTACCACACGTCCTGACATCGCATTTGTCGTCAACCTCCCTGCCCTGTTTTTGTAGGCTCCACGCGCTAGAGCCCTTCACGCGGCTGTAAGAGTGGTGCGGTACGTGGTCTTCACACCGTACCTCGGACTCTGCTTTCGCCGGCAGTGTTCAGTGGTCCTTGACGGCTACACCGGCAGTGACTTGGCCTGGAGCCCAGATGGATGGAGTTGCACAGGTTACGTGTTCCTGCTCGGTTGGACCACTNTGTTGCATCAGGCCCGATACGCACGTGTTGTGGGGGAGCGCTTCAGCGACCTTCCTGGCGCAGTGCCCACGGCCTCCACACCTCTCACACCTGACGGGCAGGATGTCTTGAAGGTGGAAGATCCCACACAGCTTGGGGAGAGAGTGGATGTGACCCTGTACCTCCGTCTTATTGGATCTCTGATGTACCTGGCCACTACCACACGTCCTGACATCGCATTTGCCGTCAATCTCCTTGCCCAGTTTTCACATGATCCACGCGCTAGAGCCCTTCATGCGCCTGTGCGAGTGGTGAGGTACGTGGTCTCCACACCGTATCTCGGACTCTACTTTCGCCGGCAGTGTTTGGTGGTCCTTGACAGCTATACCGACAGCGACTGGGCCTGGAGCCCAGATGGACGCAGTCACACAGGTTGCGTCTTCCTGCTCGGTGGGACCGCTGTGTCCTGGCGCAGCGGGAAGCAGTGCTCCATTGCACGTAGCTCATCGGAGACAGAGTACGTTGCTCTGGGTGCAGGGGTTGCTGAGGCGGTATGGCTGCAGCGCCTGTTTCTTGAGCTTGGCCGGTCAGTACCTGCCATTGTGCTTCGTTACGACAACCAGAGTGCTCTTGCCATTGCGGAGAACTCTGGTGACTTCCATGCTCGCACGAAGCATATTGCTGTTGAGCATCACTGTCTACATGATCTGATGGAGCGACACGTGATCTCTGTCATTTAGGTTGGCACAGACATGCAGCGTGCTGACTTCTTCACGAAGGCACTAGCACGCGGAATGTTCTTGGTGGCCATTCGTTCTGTTGGACTTCGCCCTTTGCTTGAGAGTGGTTGAGTGTGGGGTGTGTCTGAGTCCGTGTCACATTTGTCGTTTCACTCGTTTTCCTCCTCTCAGTGCTGCACGTGTATGGACATGCGTACCATCGGGTCATGGGGGAGTGTTGTGATTTGTGACGTTGCTATTGACCTGTACAGTTTAATGTGACCACTTGATCGTGTCCATACTCGTGCAGATCCCTGATGCGGATCCTGGTGGTACCGGTGCATCATCTGGTGGCGGGCTACCAGCTTGGAGCTGACCTACGACCGTTCCAGAGCTCTGGACGCTACCCGGGACCTCCTGCAGTCTTTCTCCAGCACGCAAAAGTTTATCGGTGGACTGGCCATGGGCCCAATTTACACGTTTTTGCATTGTGTGTCCATCATTTGATGCCGGATGCATGCATGTGACCAGTCGTATCGTCCAGCTTTTGATCCTGCACGTCTAGGTTCAGACGACGTAGCGTTTTGACATGTCTGCGCAGAGTTACGACCAAAACAACTGTTTTGGGCCGGTTTTAGGACAGATCTTGCACTGCCACATGCGACACCCGCCGTGCGCCGCGGTAGGTACTTATGCCATGGACCTGTCATTTGTCATCTCTCTCTGCAAATGCTATTGAAGCATTCTGACACCTTGCCTTGTATCTCTTAGCCAGATCCTTACCGTTGTGTGCACGACTCGTGACTGTCGTCACAATCTGACCAAACACCGATGCCTAGTTGGCGGTTGCATCTCTAGAAATTCCACGCATCTTCTTGTTATGATTTGTGACGTTCCTCTACAGTTTACTGTGACCACTCGGCCGTGTCCATACTCGTGCAGATCCCTGAGGCGGGCCCAATTGACATCGGTGCGACGACTGGCGGCGGACTACCGGCTTGGAGCTCGTCGACTACCGTTCCAGGGCCCAAGATGCTGCCGGGACTCTCTGCTGTCCTTTTTACAGCTTGTAGGCATCTTTTCGCGGACTGGCCATGAGCCCTATTTGCATGTTTTTACATTGTATGTCCTCTGTATGTCGATGGATGCATGCATGTGACCAGTCGTAGCGTCCGTCTTTTGATTCTGCACGTCTAGGTTCAGACGGCGTAGCATTCGGACATGTGTGCGCGGAGTTACAGCCAAAACAGTTGTTTTGGGCCGGTTTTAGGACAGCTTTTGGACTGCCGCGTGCGACACCCGCCGTGCGCCGCGGCAGGTACTTATGCCATGGACCTGTCATTTGTCATTTCTCTCTGCATATGCTATATTGAAGCATTCTGACACTATGCCTTGTGTCTCCTAGCCAAACCCTTGCCGTTGTATGTACGACCTGTGACTGTCATCACCGTCTGATCAGGCACTGACGCCCGGTCAGCGGTTGTGTTGCTAGGAAGCTTCTACGCACTTTCTCATGGTATCAGAGCAGTGAGACAGTTCTCACTGAGCTGCGCAGCAGAGACGCAGCAGAGCAGCAGCAGTGAGAGTCACCATTGCAGCAGAGTTCCTGGGGTCTGTTGGGGACGGCGGGTCGCGGTCAACGCACTCCACCCACCACGTGAGATCACCGGTTTTAGGACAGCTCTTGGACTGCCACGTGCGACACCCGCCGTGCACCGCGGCAGGTATTTATGCCTTGGACCTGTCATTTGTTAACTCTCTCTGCATATGCCATTGAAGCATTCTGACACTTTATCTTGTGTCTCCTAGCCAAACCGTTGCCGTTGCGTTGACGACCTGTGACTGTCGTCACCGTCTAACCAGGCACAGACGCCTAGTCAGCGGCTGTGTTGCTAGGAAGCTTCCACACACTTTCTCATGGTATCAGAGCAGTGAGACAGTTCTCACTGAGCTGCACAGCAGAGACGTAGCAGAGCAGCAGCAGTGAGAGTCACCGCTGCAACAGATTCCTTGGGGCCTGGCGGAGACAGCCGGCTGCCGCCGACACAGCTTTCACCAACCACGTGAGATCGCAGTAGCGCTGTTGCCACCATGCTAGCAGCAGCAGCAGAGGTAGCACCAGCAGTGTAGCAGCAGCAACAGAGGTGCGTGGCGGCTGTAGTGAGCGCAGCGGCCATCCACAGCCACAGTGGTAGCAGCAGCAGCGGCGGTAGCAGTAGCGCAGCAACAGCGGCGGCAGTAGCAGCATAGCAGCAGCGACGGCAGCAGCAGCGCAGCAGCAGCGGCGGCAACAGCAGCGCAGCAGCAGCATCGACAGCCGTTGTGGCAACAGCAGGGCAGTAGCAGCAGAGCAGCAGTGGCAGCAGCAGCAGCGTGCGGCTGCAGCAGCGAGCAACAGCTACAGCGTGCCGTAGTAGCAGTAGCAGCAGCAGCGTAGCCGCTGCTGCCACCGCTGCATACGCAGCTACATAGCTGCTGCAGCAGCTGATAGCACAGCTGCAGCAGCAGCTGAGCGGAAGCTGCTGCGCAGCTTCCGCGCAGCTGCCGTGGAGCGGCTGCACGCTGGCAAAAGAGTCGCCAGAAAGAAAAAAATGAAAAAAAGGAAGGGAAGGCAAGCTGACGTCAGCAATTTTGCTTGCTGACATCATCAGGTTATGCTGACATCAGCAACCACCTACTGACATCAGCACCATACTTGGCCAAATTTTTGGTCGGACCGTCAAAAGTTGCGAGCATCTCAACTCCTCAAGAAATGCTGACGGTTTTGAAATCCTACAAACTTGACCTGTCGCCCCATATCGAGTGGCGACATGAGCCTGTCCGACAACAAGGAGAAGGGACCAGGCGACCCTTCCTCCTCTTTGTCTGGTGTACTGAGTCCATGCTCGCAGGCCATTGAGGACCTACGAAGCCAGCAGGATGAGATGTGTTGCCTCCAAAGAGAGCAGATTGACGCTATGCGCACGCTGACTGAGCTTCTGTGTGCTGAGTCCACGACTCCTCAGTGGGCTTCTGAGGGAGCTGCCAATGTCGCGGTCTCTACCCAACAGTCGGCTCAGGCACCTGTGACAGGCGCTCGACCTGTCCCAACACCTGCTGACCTCATGGATGATGAGCCACTCATGCCACGCATTACGGATGATTCCCCGGCTCAGGAGATTCGAGTTCTTCAGGAGCGCCTCCGTCAGCTGTAGACGCGCACCCGATCTCCTCTGTTTTGCTCGATACGATCGTCACCTGACTACCACGGTGACCATCCTCTTCCAGGAGTCTTTCCCGTCTCTCGTCCTACTCAACTTGTGGTTGCTCTCCCCACGGAGCGGCAGCCCAAGGATTTTGAGGCACTACCTCCACGGTACATCAGTGAGGATGGCTTCGACGGCTGGGAGATCATGTTTCAGGTGTGGGCTACTTCTTAGGGAGTGTGGCCTTACTACCACAGCCCGCACCAACCTACAGACCCAGCACAGGCACTTACAGTAGCCCGGGCCATGCGCGGACTCCTCTACGCCATGCCACGCGAGACCGTCGTTGACTTCCGCCCCTTCCTTGGCGAGGCCGGCACAAGCACCAGCACCGATCCCTGTGCAGGTTGGGATCTGGCCTTATCCCTGTTGGCCGCAGAGACGCACGCCACTCGTGCATCACAAATTCGTGCTTTCCATTTGCTCCATCAGGGGCCTGCAGAGCGTGCAACGGATTACCGACGACGCGCCATGCGCATCTACACGCGCTTGGGGACCTCAGGAGGCACACAGCTGTGGGCGCTTTGTACGATTATGCTCAGAGTTTGCCTCGAGTACACCGACATCTTCACATGGTATAGCGACGCTGTCCTCGAGCCCTTCTTAGTCACTCTGCAGCTACTTCCTTGGGCGCATCAGCTCTTCCTTCAGGTGACCTCAGCTCGCGAGGCAGCCGTAGCCCATCAGGAGACTTCCCTCGCTGCAATAGCCTTGGCATCTCCACCATCTTCCCTCCTACAGTCTCCCTCTTCCTCCTCCATCACTTCCTTATCTTCCTCTTCCTCTTCAATCCCGTCTACACCCACGAAGTCATAGGGCATTGTGGCAGCCGCCCAGGGGAAGAAGAAGAATAGGAAGCGTCGATCAGGTCTGTAGCAGTCGTCATCTAGTGGTAGTAATGGCCGCTCTGTGCACTGCTACAACTGTGGAGGCGCCCATCGCTACACCGAGTACCAGCAGCCACTTGATTGGGCGCGGATCACTCGTGGGCTCCAGGCTGCTCATGTTCTTTGTTCCACGTCTGGCATGTCACCCGCATCCTCCTCCGGACGCGCGGCGGCCACGACTACAGCTGTTCCTGCCTCCTCACCGGCAAGCAGCAGCGATCCAGACCCACGCGACCGCACCATCGCCGAGCTTCGCCACCTTCTGGCGCTTTGCTTTCAGGGAGGTGCGAGTGTGTTGTCATCATCGGGTGGTTCACAGACTGTTTGTTTGTCCGTTCCTGTGGCTCGTGACGACGCGTGTGGGGGAGCACAGTCTGCATGTGATGATGATGGGCCTGACTGCACCGAATGGATACATGAGTCTCATCTTTGTGTTGTGCGTTGTTCCTCCCCACTGACGGCTCAGTGTCCCTCTGATGCCGAGTGTTCCATTGCTCGTTGTACAGTGACCTCCACCAGCCGTGACTCCAATGGCACTTGGATCATCGATTCTGGTGCCACCTATCACATGACGTGCCGTCGTAGTGACTTTGTTGTTCTCGGTCCTGTCACGTTTGTCCGTTCCGTTCTTACAGGGTCTGGTCAGTCCTTGCCAGTCCATGGTGTTGGGGTTGTATGCTTCGATGGTCCGTCTGGCCCCTTGTACCTTTCCGACGTGTTGTTTGTGCCTGATCTTCAGCTCAGCTTGCTTTAAGTGCGTGCCTGCACTTTGATGGGTCTCTCTGTGGAGCATACCGCTGACTCAGCGACTGTGACTGCTACTGATACCCGCAGTGTCGTCCTGCGTGCTTCATTCATAGATGATCTGTATCGCATCGCTCGGCCCTCCTCCACTTGCCCTTCCTCTTCCTCCTGTCGTGTCTTTGTCACTGGTGTTCTATCTCCGGAACACCAGAGGTTGCTTCATCACCGTCTCTGTCACGTGGGCTCCGACATTGTCGAAACTCATTCGTACACAGCCCGCTCTCGGTCTTGACGTGGCTTCTTTCGAGAAGCCACCCAAGACTGACTGTCTTTTTTGCACTCAGGGGAAGATGCACCGGTGCACCTACCCTTACTCTCGTTCCCGAGCGCTTCGGTCTCTCGCATTGGTTCACTCACACCTGCTCGGCCCTCTCCCGATCGAGTCCCTGTCCGAGAGGGGCCGGTATTCTCTTACTCTGACTGATGACTTTACCCGGATGCGGTGGGTCTGCAGCCTGCGTCAGAAGAGCGACGCCGCCCTTGCGGTTCGACTCTGGCTAGTGATGGCTAAGCGTCAGTCCTGCCACACGCTGCACACCTTCTGCTCAGATCGCGGCGGTGAGCTCCTTGGCGAGATGGACTCCTTCTTTGTTGAGCACGGGATTTTTCACCAGGTCTCCGCTCCTGCTACCCCCTAGCAGAACGGTGTATCTGAGCGCTGGAACCGCACCATGGAGGATGCGGTTCATGCCATGCGGTCTGAGTGCGGTCTCCCAAAGTCTTTTGTCTTTGAGGGTTTTGCCTACATGACTTGGGTCTGGAACCGCCTCCCGCACGGTCCGCTTCCGGACCATATTACACCGTACGAGCACTGGTTTGGACACCGTGCTGACCTTCGTCTCGCTTGCATCTGGGGCTCCCTGGCCTCCGTGTGGTACACCGAGGACCAGCAGGGGTCCAAGGTCTCACTTCGGGGCCACTTGTGTGTCTTCATAGGAATTTCCCCACGGTCGAAGGCCTAGCGCTTCAGGGACCCTACTCCTCGTCGCATCATTGAGTCCCGCGACGCGCTGTTTTTTAGTCTCTCACCCACCGTGACCTGACTTCGATCACAACACTCTCCGCCACCCATGTTCCTTCCTCTGAGGGTTCTCGGTGGATGGGGGAGACTTCCACGCCAGCGAGCACCTCTCATCAGGCTGATGTATCCACTCGAGCCCCCTCCCGGTCTCCGGCCCTTGATGATCCGGCGATCATTGCCGTTGGTCCAGAGATCTCGCCTGTACAGCCTGTTTCTCACCCCACAGGTACCTTTGTTCCCACGCCTCCTTCTGCACCAGCACCTACGTCTGCTGGCACCCCTATTTCTGTATCTGACCCAGCCTTGCCCACTCCCGTTCCTACATTGGCTGGTACTCCTGCCTCAGTGTCAGGTCCAGTCTTGCCTGCTCCAGCTGTCACACCCAGCCCCGTGTTCCCCACACACGCATTTCCTCGCACGGTGCCTCCGGCTGCCTTGTCTCAGCCCTCACCAGCTGTGGTTGCATCTGTCCCGGAGCCTGAGGTGTGTCCCTCAACCTCAGGTTACTCCCCTGAGGCCGGTTGCCGTCTTCGACCACTGGATTCCAGAGCTCAGCTAGCGTCGGACCCCGGACCCAGGCGCTCCTCTCGCAGCATCGCGAGTGGTGACCCCGGCACAAAGGCCCTAGGCCTGAGTGTCCACACTGAGCTCACAAAGGTACATCAAACGTGCCCCGTAGGGCACGACCTCGTCACTCGCGAGTTCCATATCGCCTGTGACGCAGCAGCTGACCTCGTGGTCGTCAGGCCTGGCATTGAGGCGTGTGCACTTGCCACGCAGAGTTCTCCCTCTATGGCGCCCGGCCCGGGCACACTAAGGGGAATTCTCTCATCATAGGTTGCTGACGCTTGGCATGCTGCTTGCTAGGATGAGCTTCGCACTATCCGAGAGCACCGAGTCTACGAGCTTGTCGACCTTACTCCTGGGAGGAAGGCTATTCAGGTCAAGTGGGTCTTTCGCAAGAAGGTGAAGCCGGATGGCTCACTGGAACGCTACAAGGCCCGCTTGGTCGTCAAGGGGTACTCTCAGATTGAGGGAGTTGATTACACCGACACTTTTGCCCCTGTCGCCCGCATGACCTCAGCTCGAGCTCTGTTTGGTGTAGTGGCTCAGCATGATGGGGAACTGATCCAGATGGATGTGAACAATGCGTTCCTCCATGGTTCTCTGGATGAGGAGATTTACGTGGCTCAGCCACCAAGCTTTGAGGACGTTGACAAGGTCTCGCGCTTGTGCAAGTCCTTGTACAGCCTCAAGCAGTCTCTGCGGTGTTGGAACCGGAAGATCACCGGTACTTTGACTTGTGCATGATACGTACAGAGTGAGGCAGACCCCTCTCTTTTCATCCTACCGACACCCGAGCGGTTCACCGCCATCCTGGTCTATGTCGATGACCTTCTGATCGCGTCTCCGTCCCTGGAGGCCGTGAAGGAGGCCAAGGCTGTCATGTAGACTGCCTACAGGATGAAGGACCTCAGTCCTCCTTCGGTGTTTCTCGGTATGGAGATCGTGCGAGATCGCAGACATCGGACAATGTTGTTGCATCAGGCCCGATACGCACAAGTCCTGGGGGAGCGCTTTAGTGATCTCCTCGGTGCAGTGCCCTCCGCTTCCACATCTCTTACACCCGATGGGCAGGATGCCCTGAAGGTGGATGACCCTACACAGCTTGGGGAGACAATGGACGTGACCTTGTACCTCCGTCTCATCGGATCTCTGATGTACCTGGCCACTACCACGCGTCCTGACATCGCATTCGCCATCAAACTCCTCGCTCAGTTCTCGCAGGCTCCACGTGCGAGAGCCCTTCATGCGGCTGTGCGAGTGGTGCGGTACGTGGTCTCCACACCGTATCTCGGACTCTGTTTTCGTCGGCAGTGTTGAGTGGTCCTTGACGGCTACACAGACAGCGACTGGGCTTGAAGCCCAGATGGGCGCAGCCGTACTGGCTACGTGTTTCTGCTCGGTGGTACCGCTCTGTCTTGGCGAAGCGGGAAGCAGGGCTGCATCGCACGTAGTTCGTCGGAGGCAGAGTACTTTGCTTTGGGCGCAGGGGCTGCTGAGGCAGTATGGCTGCAGCGCTTGTTTCTTGAGCTTGGGCAGTCAGTACCCGCCATTGTGGGACAGCAGCGTTGTTGATGCAGTGTGCGGGCTTCCACGCTCATTGCTTAAGTCAGCTGCCCCCTCAGTCTGCTGCTCTATAGTCTAAGTCTGGAAGCTCTGGGTTTGTTACTCAGAAACGCGCGCGAAAGAGTTAGCGCCAAAAAGCAGCTCAAAACTGAAAGTAACTGGTTAGGAATGAAGAATGAGCAACAATGGGAGACCCCTCCAAGTTGTAGCTCCCCCCCACTAGTGTAAAACTTGTTACTCAGCTAACCAGCCAATCGGAAAATAGTCCTAGGCCTATTTTCTGGCAGGCAGGGTTTTCTCGGTGAACCCTGCCAGACGCCCGACAGCCCAAAACCCGGGCGTCGTCCGTTTTGCCTGAAAACTGGACCATACCATAATACCGACGCTGCAAATGCAATCGTGCGGTCAGAATCAGCTAGAAAAGTGGCAGCGAGGAGTTATGGCTGCCCGAACCCGGGAAGTGCCTATGACAGTCAGTGACGCCAAGGAGGGCCACACAGTAGGAGACACAAACTCTAGGCATAACATGATGATGCAGACGTAATGCCATAACCAGACACAGAGCTGAGTGCATGGAAACAACATCTGCAACGGCAGTGACCGCCAGCGACTCGAGCACCACAGAGGCCTGCCGATGGAGCTGAGCACATCGCCGTAGGGAGGAGGCTTTAGCAAAATGGTGTGTGGGCCTCAGCGCGCGTCGGCTCCAGCGCGCGACACTCCACCAGCGTTGAGTCTCGTCGTCAGTCATCTGCACGCCGATGTACACAAGCCGGGAGGACACACCAGAGTACAAATGAGAGATGCGCGAAAACCAACACTCCCCCATGACTCACAGGCGTAGTGCACATGTGCGGACAGAGACACAGACAGCGAGCAAACTCCCCCAGACCACGCAGGGATGTAAGCAGGGACAAAAGAGAGCTACTCACGGACGCAAGCCGACCAAACTCATTGCCTTCTTGAACGAGTCACGCTTCAGTGCCTTGGTCAAGAAGTCAGCCAACTGTCGTACTGTCTCAACCCACATGATGCTGATGCTGCCGTCATGCAACAATGAACGTACATAGTGATACTCAACGTTGATGTGCTTTGTGCGTGTGTGATGCACGACGTCATTGTCGGCGATGGCCATGGCACTCTCATTGTCACAATGCAACATGATGGATGCGACAGGCTGACGCAACTCGGACAACAGATGACGCAACCACACACTCTCACATGTGCCTGAGCCAAGAGCCACATACTCAGCCTCAGCAGTGATGCGTGCAATGCACCCCTGCTTGCCACTACGCCAGGACACAGAAGTGCCGCCAATCAAAAAGATCCAGCCTGTGCGACTCTTACCGTCCGGACTACCGGCCCAGTCACTGTCGGTGTATCCCACCGCGACCACAGACGGCTGACGGCGGGGCATGAGACCTCGCCGAGGAGTCGAGAAAACATAACGCAGTACGTGGATCGCGACCTCGTAGTGGATGTGACGCGGCTCCTGAGGAACTGGGCCAGGAGGTTGACGGCGAACGCGATGTCCGGGCGCGTCATCGTCGCCAGGAACATCAGTGACCCGATGACTCGCAGGTACGTGGTCACGTCAATTGGCTCCCCCACGATGGCTGGTTCGGGACTCTTCAGCTTGACGTAGCCATCAGGTGACATGGGTGAGGATGCGCTCGGCACAAGTGGCAGGTCTTCCGCAAAGCGGGTGGACAGAGTCTGCACATAGGCGGCCTAGTGGATCTGCAGGACCCCCTCGGAGTGATCATGCTGGAGCTCCATGCCCCGGAAGACTCTGGCAGCTCCGAGATCCTTCATCTGGTAGGCGGCATGCAGCAAGTCCTTGACGCGCTCGATGGTAGCCGTGTCTGGCGACGCGATGAGAAGATCGTCGACGTAAACCAGAACAACGGCGAAAGTCTGGCCTCGCGGACTGACAAAAAGTGCGGGGTCATCGGTGCTGCGCTGGAGTCCGCCCCGAAGAAGCATGCTGCTGATTTCTTGGTTCCAACACCGAGGCGACTGCTTCAGGCCATAGAGGGCCTTACGCAGTCAGACTCTCCCACTGCCGTCGTCCAAGCCTGGGGGCTGCACCATGTAGATCTCCTCACCCTCTAGTGAGCCATGGAGAAATATGTTGCTCACATCCATCTGATGCAGTTCCCACCCATGCTGGGTGACCAGGCTAAAGAGCGCCGGGCTAGTGGAGAACCGGCCAACTGGGGAAAAGATCTGGTCGTAGTTGACTCCAGGAATCTGGGCAAACCCCTTGGCTGTAAGGCGGGCCTTGTACTTGTCCAAAGACCCGTTGAGCTTCCACTTGCGCTGAAAAACCCACTTGGCGCCGATGGCCTTCCGACCAAGAGGAAGGTCGACAAGGTCGTACACATGGTGCTTTTGGATAGCAAGGAGCTCATCAGCACAGGCGGCGTCCCAGTGTGCGGCCTCAGGAGAGGTTCGTGCCTCACGCAGGGTGGTTGGGTCCTCCGCGCGTGCTGTGGAACGGACTGAGAGAGCGTGTGCATCTCGAGCCCCTGGTAGGATGCGCGGGAGTGCAGCCATGACAGCGTGCCGATGCTCGTGATGGAGCATGCCGTAGCCCAGTGCGGAGCCTGGGTGAAGGTCTGAAATGATGGCTGAGGTGGTCAAGCCGAGGGCCTTGGTGCCAGGGTCCCCACTCACGACCGTGGGAGTGGAGGAGACACGTGGAGCCACGGGGGGTCGAGGCGCCACGGAGCGTGGTGCGACAGTCCGCACGCTCGTCGACGGTCTGGGTCGGAGACTGCCGCCTGGGCCACGTGTGTAGCGTGGCGGGGCAGGAGATGGCACTGAGTTCGACAAGCCAATGGAGGCAGACGGGGTTGCTGGTCCGGAGGGGCTAGCGGATGCAACCGGGGCAGCTTGCCCGGATGGGCCGGCAGACGTGATTGGGGCTAATGGCCCGGAGGGACTGGCGGGCACGTCTAGGATTGCCGGACCGGAGAGGCCAGCGGACACAACTGGGGCTGCCGGTCCGAAGGGACCGGCGGACGCGATTGGGGCTACTGGCCCGGAAGGACTGGCGGGCGCCTCTGGGACTGCCGGACCGGAGGGGCTAGCGGATACGACTGGAGCTGCTGGTCCAGAGGGACCAGCGGACGCGACTAGAGCTACCGGCCTTGAGGGACCAGTGGACGCGTCTGAGGCTACCGGCTCGGAGAGACTTGCGGACACGACTGGGGCCGTGGACTCGGACGGGCTGGCAGACGCGACATGGGCTGCCGGCTCAGGGGCACTGGGGAACGCGACGGGGGCTGTTGGCTCGGAGGGACCAACAGACGTGACTGGGGCTGCCGGCCCAGAGGGACTGGGGGATGTGTCACCTGAAAGCGACAGGACGGAGGACGGACTCACTCCCCCACGCGACAGGATAGACACAGACGGGCCGGAGCGAATGAGGTCGCGAGGAAACAGGTCCTCGAAGAAAAGTGCATCCCGGGACTCGACGATGCAATGCCGGGAGAGATCCCAGAAGCGCCAGGCCTTGGACTGACGAGAGACACCGAGGAAGGTGCAGGGACATCCGCGGGGGGTGAGCTTGACGCCTATTGCGGGGCGGGTAGCCATACTACGGCCACGCAGCCCCAGACGCGAGCCGGGCGCAGGTCAGCGCGCTGACCGCACCAATGCTGGTAAGGCATGGACTGGCGGGGAAGGGGACCGTGGGGAATCCGATTCCAGACCCAGGTCATGTAGGCCATGGCTTCGAAGGAGAAGCCATCGGAGAGACCAGACTGGACCCGCATGGTGCGGACAGCGTCGGCCATGGTATGGTTCCACCGTTCGGAAACACCGTTCGAGGCGGGCGTGTAGGGCGCGGATGTCTCATGGTGGACGCCGCGTGAGGTGAGAAAGGTCGTGGCCTCGCCCATGTACTCACCACCGTGATTGGAGCAAAAGCGTCGAAGAGGACGGCCACACTCGCGCTCCGCAAGGACAAGCCAGTCCTGGATGGTGCGGGCAACATCGCTCTTCTGTCGAAGGCAGAAGACCCAGCGGTAGCGAGAGTAGTCGTCAGTGAGGGTGAGGACATAGCGGCCGTGCTCGCTGACGGGCTCGGTGGAGAGAGGGCCCATGACATCCGAGTCGACAAGGTCAAGAGGGGCGGACGCACGGGAAGAAGAAAAAGGGTACGTGGACTGGTGCATTCTCAACTGAGTGCAATCAACGCAGTCGGTGGGGCACGGGAGGGGGAAAGTCTCCGGGTCAAGGTCCTTGGCCGGTTGGGTGTGGAGCATGCTGTCTACGACGCCAGAGTGGACGTGGCAAAGGCGGCGGTGTAAGAGGCAAGTGTGCGAAGGGGAAAGCGTGCTGGTAACAAACACATGGCCTGTGGCGGCCGACGGGGAGGAGACGGAAGGGGAGGAGAAGAGACGGGGCACATGCCACAGGTTGCCACGGGCGGTGGCGTACAGGATAACGAGACCAGACGGATGCAGCGACACAGTGCCAACACCACGCAAGTCCACAACGTCCATGCTCATGCGGTCAAGTGCAGTGACGGATAGGAGGCTGAGCTCGAGACCAGGGACGAAGAGGACGTCAGTCAGAAAGACGTCACCGGCAAGATCACGGAAGCGAACAACGCCAACGCCACGGACAGGAAACACCTGTCCGGAGCCCGTCCGGACACCGGAGACATCGCCTACAGGACCGAGCATACTGAAGGCCTCACGAGAGGCCGTCATGTGATGCGTGGCCCCGGAGTCGATGATCCAGGTCTCAGCGGGGTCCTGGACCGGGGTCGCCAGATCGCTAACGGTCACATGGCAGCAAGCAAGGGACGCGGACGTGGTGGACGGAGGGGCGAACCGAGACTGCCAATCGTCAAGCCATGCAACGTCGTCACAGGAAGGGGTAGAGGAGACCACGGGAGACAATGCGACAGACGAGGAAACAGGACATGACCGCAGATCAGTCTCAGTCATGCAAAGCAGGGCAGGGCAGGAGAGCAGGAGGTGATGCAACACGCACTTCCCTGGGGAGGAGGGCGCGTCAGGCCGAGCTGGAGCGCGATGAACTGCTCCAGCTGACGCTCATGGGAGGATGACCCGGGAGTGTAGACCGAGTGCGGAGTGACGGCACCGAAGCTCGGGTAAGGGAGGGACAGTGCCGGCAACGGGAACGGAGGCGCCGACGGTTGTGGGTACTACCGTTGCGGCGCTGGTGTCTGCTGGACTGGCGGAGCTGTCGCAGGGGCGGAGTTGCTGGGTGAGGTCGAAGTGTCAGGGCCAGCAGCAGCGACGGCGGCAGAGGCGAGACGGCGCTCACGCTGGCCACGCATGGTGGTTATGACGCGCGCCTCGTCCGTCGGGAGAGGGCACGTGTACCACCCGTGCCCGGGCTGGCCACAGTTGTGGCAGACTGAGCCACCGCCGCTGGATCCGGTCAACGGCTACTGCTGCTGTTGTTGCGGCGGACCCTTGCGTTTCTTGTTCCGGCTCTTCTTCTTCTTCCCTGAAGACGATGAGGTAGAGGCGGCGGGGGAGGCGACAGCCACAGAGGCGACGGCAGGGGAGGGAATGGCAGGTGATGCAAGAGCCTCCGTGCGATGGAGCTCGGACTCCTGGCGAGTTTCCTCAATGCGGAGGAAGAGCTCGTATGCCCAGGGCATAAGGGTGCCCTGGGCCGCCATGGTGGAGTGGACGTCCTACGGGTAGTGCACGAAGACGTCCGCATACGCGCTGGTGGCGCCGCACTTGATGGTAAGGGGCGCGGACAGAGGAGGTGGAGCAGATTTGCCGAGACGATGAAGGATGTCCTCCGCCCGCTGCCAGTAGGCAGTGACTGTCTCGGTTTCCCCCATGTGCAGGGAGTTGAACTCCCAAAGCAGACGGCTGATCTCAACATCGCTGGACAGGCGATGGGGCCTGTTGAGGACATGCCATGCGGCTGCAGGGTCTCGGATGTCGCCAGAGGTGAAGTCGCCGAGGAAAGGCTCTAGGGCCAGGCGGGAAGCTGGAGGGGTGACTGGAAAGAAGGCACAGACGGCGCGACCAGCGTCATACAGCTGGTCGGCCTGGGTGGAGTCGTAAGGGAGGGTGTACTATGCCCACAAGCCCTCACCTTGCGCCTAGATCCGGAAGCTGAGTTCCCAGCTCCGAAACTGCTCACCGGCCGGAAGCGGCGACGGCGACGTCTCAAAGTCCTTCTGCCTCTGGCCGGCGCTCAGAGTGGGGCCAAGGACGGAGGTCACTGTTTGCCGTTGGCGCTGAGTCTGCTATTGTGCCAGGTAGTATGTGGCAGCAGACAAAGTTGGGCTGGCGTTCCTTGGAGGGACGAATGGCGGCAGCGCACTAGTGGCAGTCTGGGAGGCTACTGGCTACAGCGCTGCAAGCTGCTACGTCAAGGCGGCGAGCTGTTGCTGAAGAGCGACGAGGGGATCAGGGTTGCCGGCAACGACACCAGTGGGCTGGTGCTGCTGCTGCTGTTGCTGCTGCTGTGGCGGTGGCGGTGGCTGCTACTGCTGCTGCTGCTGCTGCAGTCGCTATAGAAAAAAGGGGGTAGGGGTCCCCCTAACAGAGGAGGAACCCTCCTCACCTGGGCTACCATCCATGGTTTGGTGTCCCTTGTGCTTTTTTTTTGTCTTTGTGTTGCTAATATCAGCAGTGGCTTGGGGAGGTGAGGATTCTACCCACCCCTTTGGTCTTACCCCTTTCCTTTCTCTGCCTCCCTCTTTTTTCTTTGTTGATGATGTCATCAGTGACATCAGGAGAGGGGTGCTGACGTCAGCAGTGGCGGTTGTTGGGGCCACCGCTGCTGCTACTTCTGTTGTAGCCGCTGCTGCTGCTACTGCAGCTGCTATTGCTGCTACTATTGCTGCTGCTGCTGCTACTGCTGATGCTGCTGCTGCTTCTACATTTGTAGCTGCGGCTGCTGTTACTGCGAGCTGCTACGGCTGCCATGACTGTTGTAGCTTGTTGCTACTACTGCACGCTGCTGCAGTTGCTGCTCGCTGCTGCTGCGGGCTGCTGCTGCAAGCTGCGTGGGTGGGGGATTTTTTTTGTTTCTCCTTCTCGTCGTTTTTTTTTTCATTTTTCCTGTCATAATGGGCAGTAGCCCCTTGTCTGCTGGGAGTAGCGGGCTGCTCCTTGCTAACAGTAGCGAGCTGCTGCTCGCTGGCAGCAGCGGGCTGCTGCTCGCTGCTCGCTCGCTGCGAGCTGCGAGCAGCAATAGCCGCGGCTGGCTGCTGCTAGCAGCTACTCGCTGCTGCTGCTGCTACAGTTGGCTGCTACTCCACCTCGCTGCTGCAGCTGCTGCTCCACGCTGCTGTAGCTGCTGCGTGCTGCGGTTGCTGCTTGCTGCCACTACGCGCTGTTGCTGCGGGCTGCTGATGCACGCTGCTGCTGCTACTACTGCTGCAAGCTACTGCTGCGGGCTGTTGCGAGCTGCTGCTTTTGCCTGCTGCTGTTGCTGCACTCAGCTGCTGTTGGCTGCTGCTGCCACTGCTCGTTGCTGTTGCCTGCAGCTACTCCAGGTGCAGGTTGCTGCTGCTACGTGCTGGTGCCACTTACTGCACCTCGGTGACGTTGCAGCGTGCGTCGTCGCCCGCAGGTGTCGGACACCGCTTGCCGCTCACCTCCTCGCGTCACGCGTGGGGGTCAGTGTTGCCGAAAAATTTCGGCAGCATTTCCCCTTGCCCAGTGGCCGTGGGAAAAAATATGACGCTGCCACCAGGCGGGTCAATGCTGCCGGAAACGATCCGGCAGCATTTCCCCTGCACGGGTGCATATGGGGGTCCGCCGGCGTTGTCTGGCACCTCTTCGCCTGTCTTCTGCTGCTGTTGCTACACTTTGGCTCTGATACCAAGCTGGAAAACCTAGGCAGCAGGTTGGGGCAGCAGCGTTGTTGATGCAGCGTGCGGGCTTCCACGCTCGTTGCTTAAGTCAGCTGCCCCCTCAGTCTGCTGCTCTAGAGTCTTAGTCCGGAAGCTCTGGGTTTGTTACTCAGAAACGCGCGCGCCAGAGTTCGCACCAGAAAGCAGCTGAAAACTGAATGTAACTGGTTAGAAATGAAGAATGAGCAACAATAGGAGACCCCTCCAAGTTCTAGCTCCCCCCCACTAGTGTAAACCTTGTTACTCAGCTAACCAGCCAATCAGAAAATAGAACTAGACCTATTTTCTGGCACGTAGGGTTTTCTCGGTGAGCCCTGCCAGACGCCCGATAGCCCAAGATCCGGGCGTCCTCCGCTTTGCCTAAAAACTGGACCATACCATAATACCGACGTTGCAAACGCAATCGTGCGGTCAGAATCAGCTAGAAAAATGGCAGCGAGGAGTTATGGCTGCCTGAATCCGGGTAATGCCTACGATAGTCAGTGACGCCAAGCAGGGCCACACAACAGGAGACACGGACTATAGGCATAACATGACGATGCAGACGAAAAGCCATCACCAGACACAGAGCTGAGTGCATGGAAACAACATCTACAGCGGCAGTGACCGCCACCGGCTCGAGCACCGCGGAGGCCTGCCGATGGAGCTGAGCGCATCCCCGTAGGGAGGAGGCTTCAGCGAAACGGTGCGTGGACCTCAGCGCGCGTCGGCTCCACCGCGCGACACTCCAGCAGCGTCGAGTCACGCTGTTAATCATCTGCACGCCAATGTACACAAGCCGGGATGACACACCAGAGTACAAATGAGAGATGTGCGAAAACCAACACGTGGCCACTTCCACGCGTCCTGACATCGCCTTGGCCGTCAAACTCCTCGCTCAGTTCTCGCAGGCTCCACGTGCGAGAGCCCTTCATGCGGCTTTGCGAGTGGTACGGTATGTGGTGTCCACGCCGTACCTCGGACTCTGTTTTCGTCGACAGTGTTCGGTGGTTCTTGACGGCTACACCGACAGCCACTGGGCTTGGAGCCCAGATGGGCACAGCCGTACTGGCTACGTGTTTTTGCTCGGTGGTACTGCTCTGTCTTGGCGAAGCGGGAAGCAGGGCTGCATCGCACGTAGTTCGTCAGAGGCAGAGTACTTTTCTTTGGGCGCAGGGGCTGCTGAGGCAGTATGGCTAGAACGCTTGTTTCTTGAGCTTGGGCAGTCAGTACCTGCCATTGTGGGACAGCAGCGTTGTTGATGCAGCAAAGGTGGCCGCAGCGCCTGCTGCAGCGTCAAGAATGGCCCCAGTCAAGCGAATGGAGTCGGCGTGCACTCGGAGAGCGGGGACGACACTAGGGATCTCCGGTGTAGGTGCTGGTTCTGCAGATGCAGGTGCAGTGGACGACGGACCGACGATAGTGTTGGATGTAGAAGAGGCGGCGGGTGGTGAGCTACCACCAGATGGTTGCATAGTGGAGGGATGAGGCAGCGACGGTGGAAGGTTGTCTGCGGTGTAGACGTGCGTGTGAATCTCTTCCTCACGTGCAATTGCCTCCCTCTCAGCGATGTCAGCAAGCTCCTCTCGCCAGGAGTCGGTGTCCAGCATACGGAACCAGAGTGGGGTGTCATTGTGTGGGTGTATGTTCAGTGTTGGTGAATCCAGAGTGGCGGCTGTGAAGGTGATAGGAGTGCGAAGAAGTGCAAGATGATGTGCTAAGAAGCACAGTGATCCATGGGCGGTTGCGAGAGTGTGCAGGTTTGCCCGTGAAGCGTGGAAATGAGACAGTGCAAGCGCGTGTGTGCGTGTGCAGTCTCGGGCATCCGAGTGCAGCCGCGGGCAGCAGCGGAGAGATCAGAGATGGCTGAGAGAGGAGCCTAGAGCACAGCTGAGTGAGCAACACCCGAGAGAGGGCAGGAGGGACACCCTAGAATAGCGGGGGTGTCGAATGCAGCCGAGGGCAGCCAAGAGGGGCTGCTGAGATAGAGAGCGGCTGCGAGTAGCTGCAAGAGCAGTTGGGTACCGAGAGCAGTTGAGGGCAACGAGGGCCGAGGAAAGCTGAGGGGAGCAGCAAGAGTGGCTCCACAGTTGCCCGAGAACAAGGGCAGCAGCGCCTGACTGTCTTGTTGCCTCAGGCCGAAGAGATGGCCGGCGGCGGTACAGAGTGCCCGCTACTATGATGTATGGCCCATGGGAGAAGTGGGCCGCGGAAGTTCAAGGACCAGGATCGACGAGCAGTGGGATTGGATCCTCATCGCTCTGATACCAGCAGTTGCTAGGAAGTTGTTAGCCTAGCTTGTCCAGGTGTGGGGATGCATGGTTATACCGCAAGCACCAACGCAGAAGACATGCCATGGATGCGGCAACTTGTTTTCAAAGTTCAAGGTCACACCACGACAAAAGGTGAGGGGGAGCAAGCGTCACCTAGAAACCGGTGAGCGTGCACTCGCCACGGGCATCACGCCCAAGCGAGCACACACCGCCACCCGGGGGTCGAGCCCGACCACTCGGAATTAACCGAGGGCGGCTACTCACCGATGCACGGCCAAGACCGGCATGGTGGCCCCCTAAGGATCAGCACCCGGGAAAATGCAGCTCCCCCATCACATGCAAACAAGTGAATACAATGCAGGGCACGGCAGTGAGAATGTACGGGCCCTAGCATCTACCGCATCACAGGAGTCATGAAGAAATAATGCAATAGTCATGTGAGTGCCAGAGGGCACCACTGGGTCCATTAGCAGCTTGGGGACGTCGATGGCTTCAACCAGCATAAACGCGCCAGTTAGCTCCCCAGGTGATCCTATGGTCCCTTTAATCTGTACATGTGTGTGTGCATAATGTGAGAGGCAAGAGGGCACACAGTTGTGAGTGACCAACGAACTTCAACACTCCCCCATGACCCGCAGACAAGCATCCCAAAGCACACAAGAGGGAATCACAAGAAGTGATAACAAGAGATGTGAGTGGAGATACATACCAATGATCAACCTGGTTCATGCGGACTGATGAGACCCACAGAATGAATGGCACCTCTGAAAATATTTTGACTGAGGGCTTTTGTGAGGAAGTCAGCTCTCTGAGACCGTGTGTCCACCCAAGCGACTTGGACAATGCCAGCAGCAATGCACTCACGAACAAAGTGATGCTCCACATTGATGTGTTTGGTGCGTGAGTGATGCATGCCACTGTTTTCAGCGATGGCCTTTGTGCTTTGATTATCACAGCAAAGAGTGATGCAATGGATGGGAACACGCAACTGTTGCAGCAGACGACACAGCCAGACAGCTTCACAAGTGCCTGCACCCAAAGCAACATACTCGGCCTCAGCAGTGCTGCGTGCCACACACCCTTGCTTGCCACTTTTCCAGGATACGGCTGTGCCACCGACTAGAAAGATGTACCCTGTACGGCTGCGAGCATCTGAATCATGTGCCCAGTCACT
>SZWC01012966.1:0-14471 GCA_023375785.1 Penium margaritaceum
TGTGTGTGTATGTGTGTGTGTGTGTGTGTGTGTGTGTGTGTGTGTGTGTGTGTGTGTGTGTGTGTACACCAACTAGGCCTGAGACCCTATGTAGTCTGCCCAGGTCTTAGTTGCTCTCTCCCTCTACACATTGCTTGCAACTAGACGCGTTGATGCGTCGTGCTAGTCAGACCCTTGCATTTGATTTCTGCCCTACTGCCTAGCACCTACTTGCATGCATTTTGTCAGAGGTCCCGCCGGTCTCCTGCTGCCGTTGGATGGCCTTTAGGTCAGACCACCAACTTGGTGCAGTGCCACGTAAAAGCGCAGCCACAAGGTTGATTTTCTTCCTGTCGCCATTGACCCTAACATCGGTGAATAACACCTCCAAGCTCGTCAGCCACATCCAAACCGTCGGTCCCTTGGAATTTACAAGATTGAACAGTTCATGTAGGACAGGAAGAATCTTGGGTTCGATCGATAGTTGGGTATTTCCCTTGACGAGCACTGCCTCCCATGCACTTGTGTTGCGAAGAGCCTCCATTGCGACGTTGAGTTTTTGGAGTAAATGGCTGTTGATCCCCTCCACCGCGAAGATGCGGTTCGCCAGTTCCTTGTTGATCCACGCCTGTCGTCCAGTGCCACCTGTTGTCCCCGCTGCAGATGTCGATGCTGTCGGTAAGGATGGTTGTTTTACTGCCGTCGGATCCATGACCGGGCTGGTCGTTGGAGCCGTTGTGGTTGATGCAGTTGCCGCATAGCCTACCATGCCGGCATTTGGTGCCGCTTCAAGATTTGCGTGCATAGACACGTTGTACTCCTCCATCGCCGAAGTCATCGCCGAAGACCCCCTGCTGGTCGTCGGGTACGCTCGATCGCTTCACGTCGTGGTCGCAAAGTCTACAAAGTCGTGACGTGCGAGATGCGTTGACGGCTTGTTTGAGGCAGTCCTCCGGATGGGTAAAGTAATCAGATGCCTCTCTAGCGCCGCTGCGCTCTGATACCAAGTGTTATGCCAAACAGAGCGCAGATGGTGAATAGGTAGAAATTGCAAAGTTCAACACAGTATGAGCAATTTATAATTAGCGGTAAGTTTACTTCGATGACAAGCTTCGGAATGATCAAACACATACATATAAGTGTCGAGTTACAAATGAGACGTAGTTGGGATCGTCGAGTCGTTTGTCAAGTGACGTGTGTCGAGTCGCATCGTAAGTGGTCGGATCGAGAAGCGTTACCGAGGAATTGGAGGGCTTCGAAGATCGGCGGCGAATATACGAGATGCATATTTTTAAATCTCGATATTTCTTGATGCATCAAGAAGTCGACCTAAATGTTACGCACCAGACGTACACGAGTCCCTAATCTCCTCGAGTGGACATTTCTGTTACTACGCAAACACTCCATCGCGTCACGAGGACCATGATATTCACTCCTATGGCCGAGGGCAAACTGGCCAACTGCCCCGCCCTCAACGGATATTCCCGAACCTTCTAACAGATTCAACCACTCTCACGAACCTACAAACAGAAGTGTCACAACCTTTTGGTTGACTTTTTGACGCTTCACAAAAAATCTGGATTTATATAGATGCATCGCACATCTTCACGGTCGATTCTCGAAGACCCCTGACTTCTCGGCGGACCTTCTTGAATCCGACCACTCACAACGCGACTCCGTATGCATTGCTTGACATTCAACCCAACGACCCCGACTATGCTTCATTAGTAACTCGACACTTGTATATATACGTTTGATCATTTTGACACTTATCATTGAAGTACACTTACCGCTAGTTATAAATTGCTCAACTGTCCCAAATTCTATATCGTGTTTTGCCTCACAATTTCTACTTTTTCACGATTTACGCTCCATTTGGCGTAACACTTGGTATCAGAGCACAGCGGTCCTGGAGAGGCATTTGACTACATTACCCATCCGGAGGACTACCCCGTACAAGTCTTCAGTGCATCTCGCACGTCAAGACTTCGTAGACTTTGCGACTAAGACGTGAGGGGAGCGAGCGCAGCCGATGACCAGCAGCAGGTCTTCGGTGACGACTTCGACGATGGAGGAGCAAAACATGCCAATGCACACGAATCGTGAAGCGACAGTGAATGCTATGTGGCAGGCTTTGCGGCAGCTGGCACTACTCCTACGGCTTCGGTGACCAATCCGGTCACAGACCTGACGACGATGAACCAACCATCCCTACCGACAGCCTCGACGACGACAACAGGGACGACAGGTGGAACTGGATGACATGCGCGGATCAACAAGGAAGTGGCAAACAGGATCTCTGCACTCAAGGGCATAAAAAACCACCTGCTCCAACAACTCAACGTCGCAATGAAGGCTCTTTGCAATGCCAGCGTGCATGAAGTGGTGCTCATGTTGAGGAATTCTCAACTCTCGAACGAACCCAAAATTCGTCCGGCTCCACCATAACCGTTCGATCCTACAAACTCAAAAGGACGAACGGTTCGGATGTGGCTGACGAGTTTGGATGTGTACTTCACTGCTGCTGGGCTCAATGACAATCAAAAGAAAATTGACCTCGCGGCCGCGCTTTTGCGTAACACCGTATGAAGTTGGTGGTCTAACCTAAAGACCATCCAACGGCAATAGGAGACCGGAGGAGCTTTATCAACGGCTCACGGCGCCCGTCTCACGTCACTGACTGCAAGCGTTCTACCTTTGGAGCATATCAACCCACAGTGGCAAGACGCACTGACTCCACCAACCGACTGGAATGAATTCTCGAGCGCAATGCTCGCACGCATTGGATGACTGAACGAGAAGTCAGACACACGGTACAAGCTCCAGCGTCTTCGTCAACAATCCTGCATGACAGAGTATACACGGAGATTCCACGAGATTATCATCGGAGCAGACATCGCCCCCGCTGAACTCTGTTTTCATGACAACAACGGCCTCACACGAGATATTTGGGCATGCAATCGCTATTTTTGGCATCCAGACCGACTTGTCGCGGATGATTACAACAACAGAAAGAATCGACAATGCCGACTATAACGCTCGGAACCAAGAATCCTACGACTGGCGACCTCTTAACCACAATCATCATGGAAATGGAAAGAACTAGTCCATGGAATCCTCGACTCCGATGGAAGTGGATCCCGTTGACCAGAGAGACACGCAAACCTGCTACATCTGCAGAAAATTCAGGCACATCACTCGCAATTGCAAGGAGCAGGCCAAAAGGGATATGAAGTCACAAAAACGGATTCGGGAAAGGGCAAAGGGCGCGCCTCTTATCCGTGAGGTGCGATTTGTGCCAAACGATCGCCCATTTAAATGACCCACATCTCCGCAGAGGGTTTCTGAGATCGCAAAGTTCAACGAGGGATACGAGGATGACCAACCAGTGATACTGCTCAAAGTTCAGCCTCGAGGATGTAGAAGTCGTAGAATGGTACCGGCACTATTGGATGGAGGAGCTTTACACAGCTTCGTAAGCAATGACATCGTTTACAAACTGGGTTTACAGACGAAACCAGGGGTGTTTGAAGGAAAAACCGTCAATGGGAGACTACAGATACAGAGACTCCGAGAACCACTACGCCTACAAATGGGGGATTTACGAGATGTAACGGTCTCGAGGTCTTGTCCAATGAGCGACCAAAAAATCATCCTCGGACGAGAAATCCTGTACCGGCACAATCCACAGGTCGACTGGAACAGCGACGACGTCTACGTGGAGATTGACGGCGCCAAACGAAAACTTTTGCGTGCGAGACGGAAGTCGACAACGGAAGCAACAGAGGTGGAAGCAGCAGAAGAAGTCGCGGAAGCCCAAAAGCGACAACCAGAAAAGCCGATACCGCTCAACATGGCCAAACACTGTATACGACGAGGAGCTCGTGTGTGGCTCATACATCTCGAGCCAATGAGAGAAGTGAAGGTAGTAGTAGCTGACTCATCATTGGCCTCATCAGCCTAAACGAAGTTTACGAACGTCTTCCTCGATGAACACCCGAAGACCGTACCTCCTCAGCGAGACATCGACCATTGTATCGAACTGAAGCCAGGCAACAGATCTATCGTACGAGGGGCCTATAGGGTGAGTATTCACGAGCTGACCGAGCTGAAAAAGTAGCTCGACGAGATGCTCGGTCAGGGATTCATCCGTCCATCCACGTCACCATATGCACCACCAGTACCATTCGTAAAAAAGAAAACAGGTGAAATACGGATGTGTGTGCATTATCGGGCTTTGAACGACGCTACCATCGAGAACCGCTACCCTCTCCCTGGAGTCGACGAACTTTTCAACAAGCTCCAAGGAGCCTAGCTTTTCAACAAAATTGACTTACATAGTGGATATTGTTGGCTCTAGTGGGTGTGGAGGCACCCTCAAGGATGCCTAGCTCTTGTTGATGTACACTACCAAGGTTTGGGGCAGCTAAGGGACACCAATGGTGAAGAGTGTGGAGCACAAGGATCGCAGATGTGAGTGGGCAGAACACGTCGCATACAGTAGAACTGAATCGAAACACGTTTTTGTTTCTTGGCATAGTGAGATTATATCAGATCCTTATAGCCTATGATCTAAGATTTCCAATGCATCCAAGCATGCCCAAAACGGAGCAGTAGAGCCCCTGCTATGGCCGTCAAAGTAACCCTTGGTGGAGCCACCCACCTTGCCTTACACGCTAGGCAACGGGAGGCACTTCGATCATGACCCGTCGAAGCGCCTTTCCTCGCCCAGAAGTCAAGGAGAATTTCACCCTGGTCAAGGAGAACTCTTTGGTTACTTCCTTTATGGCCCTGGTGCATTTGGAGCTCGTTGGGGATGAACTCGGATCACTGGCGGTGGATTATCCCGCCACCCATGGCGGGTACCAGATTCCACCCTCCCAACACCCGAACTTCGGACTAGGCTAACTTTCTGGATACTCACTCAAATCGAGCGATTCAAAGCTCGATCCTGCATGGAAAGATCGAAGGAATCCAAATCTAAAGTCGGATTAGATGTTTGACCACTCCTCAGTGTTCAAACCAGGGATTACGATCAACGGCACTCATGGCAAGGGGCACACCATGTCAACAATCTCCCCCTTGCACCACAGCCTTGATGCCCTGTCCTTGGAACCTGCAGCATTTTAAACTTCACAGCGCAGAACGAGCTCCATGCAGCTCGCGTCGTGCCTGTCCTTGGGCTGTGCCTTGGTCATGGCGTCGGCGAGCATGCGCTTAGTGCCACAATGCACGATAGCCGCATCTCCCTTTGCCACCAAGTCTCGCGCATAGTGGTGACGGATCTCGATGTGCTTGGTCCTCCTGTGCAGAACTGGGTTCTGGGAGAGGCTGATGGCACTCATGTTGTCAACGTTGAGTACCGTCGGCTTCCTTTGCGGCACGCCGATCTCCTTTAGCAGCCGCCTCAGCCACACTGTCTCCTTTGCAGCTTCCGCAAGCGCGATGTACTCTGCTTCGATGCTGGACAGTGCCACGCAGTTCTGCTTCCTGCTTGCCCATGAAACTGCTGCTCCACCAAGCACAAACATGTACCCCGACGTTGATTTCCTGTCATCCACATCACCAGCCCAGTCGGCATCGGAGTAGCCGACCAACTCAAGGGAGTCGTCACGTGCTCCCCCTCCAAACACGAGCCGCGACTGTTTTGTCGTCTTGAGATAGCGGAGGATCCGCTTCACCGCTTGCCAATGCAACGGCCCGGGATCAGCAATGTAGCGGCTCACTTGGCCCTCCGCAAAGGCCAGGTCGGGCCGCGTCACCACCATGGCGTACATGATGCTCCCCACTGCGGACTGGTATGGCACACCTGCCATCTCCTCCTTCTCCTCGTCCGTGCTCGGGCTCATGCTCGACCTCAGCTCACACGTGGTGGTCATGGGTGTGCCGATGGGGTTGCACTCCTCCATGTTGTAGTGGTGAAGCACCTCTTGCACGTACTTTGCCTGCCCCATCTCGAGCGTGCGTGCCTTGCGGACCCTCTTGATGGCGACGCCGAGGTAGTACTCGAGCTCGCCCATGTCGGTCATTTTGAACCGACCGCCCAGCTGTCGTTTCAGGTTCACCAACTCCTCCATGTCCGACGACACGAGGATGAGATCATCCACGTAGAGTACCACGATCTGGTGCAACCCGGCTGCTTCCGCACGTACACGCAGTGATCCGCCTCGCAGCGCTTGAAGCCAAGGTCGGCCATAAAGCCGTCCATTTTCAGGTACCACATGAGTGGCGCTTGCTTCAGCCCGTAGAGCGCCTTGCGAAGCCGGCACACCTTCCCCGGCGGCGCATCCACCCCCTTCGGCACCTCCATGTAGACCTCCTTGTCCAGGTTGCCGTTGAGGAACGCAGTTTTCACGTCCATTTGGTGGACTTCGTAGTCGCACACCGCCGCCACCGAGAGGATGGAGCGAATGGAGGCGAACTTCGCCACCGGCGCGAAGGTTTTATCGTAGTGTTCACCCTTTCGCTGGGCGTACCCCTTCGCGACCAGCCGCGCCTTGTACCGCTCCACCTTCCCCTTCTTGGTGAGCTTCTTCTTGAAGATCCACTTGGAGCCGATGATTTTCGCGCCCTCCGGCCTGTCAATCAGCTGCCAAGTTCCATTCTCTTCATGGGAGGCGAGCTCAGATTTTATAGCTCCCTCCCACTCAGCCCCATCGTTCCGTTGCAACGCCTCCTTGACGGTCTCGGGCTCCTCTTGCGCAAAGAACGCTCGAGCGAGCCCAGTCCAGATGCCCTCTACGGCATCGTATCCCTTTGCCGTCCTCCTTGCGCATCCGCTTCTCAGGGGCTGCTCCTGTTGAGGCTGCTGCTGCTGTTGCCGTTGTTGCTGCTGCTGCTGCCCCCTCACGGTGCCACTCGCACCGCTGGCCTGCTCCCCCTCTCTCGGGGACTGTGGAGATGCGGGCTCACTCCCCACCTCTTCGTTCAGCTCCACTGCTGCCGGCGCTTTGGACTCATTGTCCAACTCGGCTGAATGCAAATCAGCCGCTCCCACATCACCCGGATGGTTCTCGCCGGCTGGAGCCGATGGGACGTCACCCTCTTTTGCATCCTCCGGCGTCTCTCCCTCAAGGAGTGGCAGCCACTCCCCACGCTTGGAGAGACCTGCGTCCTTGTCCGTCCAACAGCTGGCCTCGTCGAACGTGACGTCGTGACTCTTCACGATCTGCTGCCTCCGCGGGTCAAAGAGTCGGTACGCCTTGCTCCCGCTCTCGTAACCGACGAAGATGCACCAGCGAGTCCGCGGGTCCAGCTTGCCCCGCCCCTCCCATGCCTGCACAACAGCATGTGCAACACAACCAAACGTGCGGAGGTGTGCCACAGTTGGCTTCCTCCCGCTCCACACTTCTTGTGGCGTCTTCCACACCTTGGACTCCGCGTCTTTTAGTGGCTTTGTCGGTGTCAGGTTCATGATGTACGTCGCTGTCCGTGCCGCCTCGCCCCAGTACCGNAAGAGCCGGTACGCCTTGCTCCCGCTCTCGTACCCGACGAAGATGCACCGGCGAGTCCGCGGGTCCAGCTTGCCCCGCCCCTCCCATGCCTGCACAACAGCATGTGCAACACAACCAAACGTGCGGAGGTGTGCCACAGTTGGCTTCCTCCCGCTCCACACTTCTTGTGGCGTCTTCCACACCTTGGACTCCGCGTCTTTTAGTGGCTTTGTCGGTGTCAGGTTCATGATGTACGTCGCTGTCCGTGCCGCCTCGCCCCAGTACCGTTGCGCGAGGCCGGCATCACTCAACATGGACCGGACCATGTTGAGGATGGTGCGGTTTGCCCTCTCGGCGACGCCGTTCTGCTGCGGAGAATGTGGCATAGTTTTCTGCCACGCGATCCCCTTGCTGTTCATCCATGCCGAGCAGCCCTCATACTCGCCGCCGTTGTCACTCCGGGACGCCTTCATCTTCAACTCCGTTTGGCGCTCCACAGCTACCACGAACTCCTGCATACACGACAAGACATTGCTCTTCCTCTTGATGATGTAGAGGTAGAGCTTGCGGCTGTGGTCGTCGATGAAGGTGACGAAGTAGCGCGTCCCACCAATGGAGGGCTCAAACGGTCCACACACATCGGTGTGCACTACCTCCAACTTTGCCAATGCACGCGTTCCCTTTCCTGCAAACGGCTACCGTTTCGCCTTGCCGACCACGCACGGCTCGCACACGGTGTCCTTGATTGCATCAAGGCTCTTGACCTCAAGACCCCGCACCACTTCCTTCTTTGCCATGTCCCTCACCGTTGAGGGAGCGATGTGGCACAACCGGCAATGCCACAGGTCCAGGTCCCCTTCATCCTTTGTCACGAGGTTGGCGGCGTCGGTCCTCACTGCATCGGTAAGAACCTTGGTACGGAGAAGGTACAGGTCCTCCTCCCTCTTGCCACGTACAATCACCTCGCCGTCCCCCTCCTTCCGGATGATAGCCTCCTTCTTGTTGAAGAGTACCTCGAGTCCCTTGTCGGTAAGGCGGCTCACTGACAGCAGGTTTGTCCCAAAGCTGGGCATGTGGAGCACGTCGTAGATGGTACACGGAATGGTTTTCCCATTCACCACTGACTCGATGCGAACATTGCCTTCGCCCGCGGCCAACTCCGTTTTGCCGTTGGCGACTGTCATGCGCCGTTCAGTGGCGCCGTAGGTGACGAATGTCGCCCGGTTGCATTGCGTGTGGCGGCCTGATCCGGAGTCAGTTACCGTGACGTCTGGATCCGTCAAGTCGGTAGACTCCCTGACCATCATGGCTTGGGTGGCCTTCTTCCCGCCCTTCCCGGGCTGGTCCGACTTCTTGTTAGGGCAGTCGCGTGCGTAGTGGCCATGTTTGCCACAGTTGTAGCACTCCCCCTTCTTGTCACCTTTCTTGGTGTCCTGATTTGCACCCTTCCCCTTCTCGCCTCCCCCTCCACCTTGAGGACGGACGGCATAGGCGGAACTCGATGTTGCCCCAATCTGTCTCCCACCACGCCGCATCCATTCATTGTGGACGTACTCAGCCACCTTTGGGTACTTCAGCTCATCGGCGGACCAGCCGCCAACGACGGTGATCATGGGACTCCAACTGTCCGGCAAGGCCAAAAGGAGGATCATGGCTTGCAGCTGAGGGTCGACCTTTCACCCAGTGGCTACGCACTCGGCAGTCAAGGACTCAATCTGCTGTAGGATCTCCATGATATCGTCGCCTTCGTTGGCTCGGAGGGTGACGAGCCTCTTGAAGACAAAGAGCTGGTTAGCAAGGTTGGTGGACTCGTAGATGGTGCAGAGTTTCTTCCAGACCTCCGCGGCCTCCGTGCATCCTTGAATGAGGGAGCACTGCGTCGGAGCAAGCGCATACACCAACAAAGAAAGCGCCTTATTGTTACACTTCTTGTATGCTTCCACTTCCTCCGGCGTCGCGGTATCCAGAGGAGCAATTTCTTCACCCTTGACCAGCTCAAACAGGCCCTTGTCATCGAGGAAGACCTCTAAATCCCACCTCCAAAGGTGGAAGCCAAGTCCGTCGAACTTGGAGACGCCGATGCTCTCTTGCTCGGTCGGTGCCATGGCGCGCGGTGGTAGCGAACGTTGTAGAGCTAGGGTCCTTCTAGGCACGTGGGCCCATAACCCTTTGTTGGCTCTAGTGGATGTGAAGGCACCCTCAAGGATGCCTAGCTCTTGCTGATGCATGCCACTAAGGTTTGGGGCAGCTAAGGGACACCAATGGTGAAGAGTGTGGAGCACAAGGATTACGGATGTGAGTGGGCAGAATACGTCGCATTCAGTAGAACTGAATCGAAACACGTTTTTGTTTCTTGGCATAGTGTGATTACATCAGATCCTTATAGCCTGTGATCTAAGTTTTCCAACGCATCCAAGCACGCCCAAAACGGAGCAGTAGAGCCCCTGCTATGGCCGTCAAAGTAACCCTTGGTGGAGCCGCCCACCTTGCCTTACACGCTAGGCAATGGGAGGCGCTTCGATCATGACCCGTCGAAGCGCCTTTCCTCGCCCAGAAGTCAAGGAGAAGTTCACCCTGGTCAAGGAGAATTCTCTGGTTGCTTTCTTTATGGCCCTGGTGCATTTGGAGCTCGTTGGGGACGAACTCGGATCACTGGCGGTGGATTATCCCGCCACCCATGGCGGGTACCAGATTCCACCCTCCCAACACCCGAACTTCGGGCTAGGCTAACTTTCTGGATACTCACTCAAATCGAGCAATTCAAAGCTCGATCCTGCATGGAAAGATCCAAGGAATCCAAATCTAAAGTCAGATTAGATGTTTGACCACTCCTCAGTGGTCAAACCAGGGAGTACAATCAACGGCACTCATGGTAAGGGGCATACCATGTCAACAGATATCACCAGATACACGTTGCAGCCACCGACATCAAGAAGACTGCGTTCCGAACTCACTACGGGCACTTCAAGGTCACGGTCATGCCGTTTGGACTCACAAATGTCCCGACGATGTTCATGGCAACAATGAACAACATTTTCCGACCGTACCTCGACGATTTTGTCGTGGTATACCTTAACAATTTTCCATTGTACAGCCGCACCTCTGGAGGAGCACGATGGAAATCACCAAAAGTTCTCAAAGTTTTACAAAGAGAGAAGGTTTTTTCAGAAAAATCTCGAAATGCGACTTCGTTCGTCGTTCGATCGAGTTTTTGGATCACGACATCAACGAAGGACGGATCACTATGGATCCGAAAACGGTGGCAGCAGTCGCTGATTGGCCAACGCCGACCAACATTTGAGAAATTCATGTTTTTCTCGGATTCTGTAATTACCACCGGCGATTCGTACAGGACTACACGCGAGTGTCACCATCTCTTTCGGACCTCACTCGAAAAGAAAACGAATGGCGGTGTGGAGACATCGAATAAGAAGCATTCACCGCTTTGCGGAACACTCTGACCTCGGCGCCAGCCCTGCGATTAGCCAATCCAACGGTCGACTATATCATGGCAATGGATGCATCAGACCGAGCCATTGGCACAATCCTCCTGCAAGACCACAGAAACGACCAAAAACCAATCGCCAACATGTCTCAAAAACTACAAGGACCGGAACTCAACTATGTGGTCCACAAAAAGGAAATGTTGGCGGTGGTGCACGCGTTCAAGACGTGGCCATGCTACCTGGATTTTTTCCTATGCGTCGTGTGCACCGACCACCATGCGCTAAAGTACTTGAAGATGCAGCCAAATCTCAGCCGACGTCCAACCCGATGGATGGAGTTCCTTAAGTCCGGATTCGACTATGAAATCCAGTAGCGGCTAGGAAAAACCAATCCGGTGGATGCACTCAGCCGCCGACCAGATTTAATGACCGACGTGGCAACCCTACAACTACAGCGAGACCCCTACCTCGAGGCACGAGGCTACGAACAACACGGCGGATATGATAAAACCAAGTTCTGGTTTAATGCACCCTACTGGCGACGACGCTTCACTTGCCTGGTGGTCGTTCCCCTGAACGACAGACTTTGTTGTATGCTGTTTGAAGAATGCTATGACACCGGTCCTGGTAGAAATTTTGAATAGGAAAAGACCCTAAAGAAGCTGGCGAAAAACTACTGGTCGGACAAGATGCAATCCGACATGGCCAAATTCTACAAGACATGCGACATCTGTCAGCGACAAAAATCTCGTCGCACGTGGCCACCCGGACTTCTGTAGTCGCGTCCTATTCTGACAAAACCATGGGCACACATCTCCATGGACTTCGTCACGGGATTACCGGTCACACCCGAGGGACATGACGTAATCCTCGTGGTTGTTGATAGGTTTTCTAAAATGCCCCACCTCATCCCGACAACGAGCACTGTCACTGCAGTGGGAAGAGCACGACTATTTCTAAACAACATCGTACGGCTACACGGCATACCGAGAACCATCACGAGCGACAGAGACGGTCGATTTAAAGGTCGTTTCTGGCACGAACTGATGACTCGCTACGGAAGCAGAATTCAAATTTCAACGGCGTTTTATCCTCAACCCGACGGTCCAACCGAGCAAACAAATCAGACGCTCGAACTACTGCTCCGAACACTATGCGAACCTCATGGGACTGATTGGGCACAAAAAATCCTGAATGCCGAAATCGCATACAATTCGGCAGTTTCCACCACAACGGGTAAAACTCCGTTTGAAGTGGTGTACGACAAACTTCCCGCCACACCAGCAGGACTACAAAGTCGTAGTAATATTCCAGCAACCGACGTTCAGTGAAAAGACTTCACCATCGTCTGGGAGGAAACACGACAGACTCTCACGAAGACACAAGCAGCGATGAAGCAAGCAGCTAACCGACATCATAGCGATGGCATCTTCGTCGCTGACGATTGAGTCCTCCTCAGCTTGGTGAACCTCAAGCTTTGAGGATCCGACTGTTCGAAGCTCAAACCTCGATGGTTGGGACCGTTTGAGATCGAACCCCTATAGTTGCGTGACTCAAACTCCCCGTCACAATGCAGGTCCATCCGCTGTTCCATGTCAGCAGACTCAAGCACTACCGAGACCCCGGAAAGAACTTCCCTAGCAGAGATGTCCCTCCTCTGCCTCCTGTTCAACTGGACAAAGACAAGGAGTACGTCACCGAGGACATCCTCGGTTATCGACGACGAGGCAAGATGACAGAATATATTGTCAAGTAGCACGGCTATGACGCTGTGCATAGCAGCTGGGAACCGTACGAAAATCTCCGAGACGTTGATCATCTCATCGACGAATACTACCGCCGTCTCCAGGCCACATGTATACGCGTGCCGGCACGTCGCGGCTAAAAGGGGGGAAGTGTTACGCACCAAAGGTACACGAGTCCCAAATCTTATTGAGTGGGCATTTCTGTTACTACGCGAACAGTCCATTGTGTCGCGAGGATCGCGATATTCACTCCGACAACCAAGGGAAAACTGGCCAACTGCCCCGCCCTCAGTGGATATTCTCGAACCTTCTGACAGCTTCGACCACTCTCGCAAGCTTACGAACAGAAGTGTCACGACCTTTCGGTCGACTTCTCGACACTTCAAGACAAGTCTGGATTTATATAGATGCATCATGCATCTTCATTGTCGACTCTCGAAGAACCCCGACTTCTCCGCGGACCTTCTCGAATCCGACCACTCACGACGCGACTCCGCACGGGTTAATCGACATTCGACCCAACGACCCCGACTATGGTTCATTTGTAACTCGGCACTTGTATACCGTACTGCCCCTTAAATTCGAATATTTTTTAGCTGAATTAAGTGACTTTTATATTCGACTATAATTTCAAGCCTCCTAATTTTGGACCTGTTTCGTCCAAAGCCTCTGGGTTTTCTTGCTGTCTGATTTTGGTCGAAAGTCCTATTCGCATCCTTGGCCTGTCACTAGAACTTCAATTTCAAGTCTTCGAAATGCGAAACGGGGGAGAGCAAAGCTGCATCTTGCAACTCGCTCCGCACGCAGTCTCGCAACCCTATTTGCATTTCGAAGACTGCCATGTCCACGTGACTCCCCCACCGTCAAAGGACTGCGCACGGAACGCAGATAGTTCACGTTCTGCCCGTAGTCCTTAGAATACCTCACAGAAGCTGAAACTGTGTTTAGAGAAAATAGATTTTCACAATTTTAAGAGTTATTCCTCCACAGGACCATAATTATTTAGGTGCTTGAATGGTCGAAGGAAAATAGTTACTTTAGTTGAATGTATGGAGCACTACGGTATACATGTTCGATCATTTCGACACTTGTCATCGAAGTACACTTATTCTAAATTATAAATTGCTCAAATGTCCCTAATTCTAAATCGTGTTTTGCCTCACAACTTCTACCTGTTCACCATCTATGCTCCGTTTGGCACAACACTGAAGGCCATGACACTCCTGTCGATGATTCTTGAAATTGGTCATACTTGTCAGAAAGTGTGAGAAGGATCGTCGGGGGGTGAAGACATTTGGCCGAATTGCCGTCAAACATCAGAGTGAAAATTGAGAACTCGCTATGCGGTGGGCCATTTGTGTAATGATATAAATGCCCACTCGGAAAGATTAGGGACTAGTGTAAGTCTGGTACGTAAGGATCGACGACCATCGCGCTTTTGGGAGAGAGCCCTTTGTGGTTGGCCAATTCCCAGGTCGTCCCCATTTTCGGCCGACGATGTCTGAGACGCCCCTATTCTAAGAGCAAATGGCTAGGTTGCCCCCATTCGAAAAACTTCTGGCTACTTCGCCCCCAATTTTTATTAGTTTTCTAACTTGTCCCCATTCTGAGGATTATGGGTACGTCGCCCCCATTTTTTCAACAAAATGTAGAGGCTTTGGGTTTACGGATGACAACGTCAGTGGAGGCCTTCGAGGACGTCATCGTTCGGACGTGCGGCATCACCGAACGAATGAGACATATACATATACATATACATATGCATATACATATACATATACGTATACGTATACATATACATATACATATACATATACATATACATATACATATACATATACATATACATATACATATACATATACACA